>VVHJ01033914.1:0-18052 GCA_015107715.1 Tylochromis polylepis
CTCAGGTTAAACATGATATATGAGTCACTTAGATGACTTGAACATGTTATCGTTTGGCTTTTTTCAGCGTTTTATTTGTTCCTGAGTAAATGCTTTGGCTGAGATCAAAGTTATAGTTGTCACAGCTGAATATGCTGTACAAACGTCAGACAGGAAACTGATTACACAGAAGTGTGAGATGGTCGAGGATTTACTCCTGTTGTATGATATTTATAATTATTACATAGTTATATATCCTGTTATATTTTAGGGAGCACGGAGCAGACGGCTGTGTTTATTACACTCCGCTGAGACAGCTGGTGACGCACAGATGAAGGGTAGGTCGTCCCATTTCTCAGCCTCGCACTTCCGCACTTCTCGCTGGTCGGAGTACGCTTCCTACGTGGAGCGCAGAGGAAGCATCCTACATAGGAAGCATCCTAGGTTTTGGGAAAGGGCCAAAGACCAGAGGAAGACTCAAACAACAAATACACAAGAGAGAATCAGAGCAGAGACACACCTTGGGGAGACAGCTGAAAGGAATCTAACTGATGAAAAACAGGAAGCAAAGCAGAACATAACATGTGCGAGACGAAGGAGTGCCAAAATAAAGCAGGAACAAGTCACAGACAATGGGGCCCAGACAACTTAACACAGGGAAAGGGTAAACAAACACTAAGACCTGACAGACTGGGGAGACAGGACACAGAGATAGGACAGATATGGGAACACAGAAATGCAGACTGACACAGAGACAGAAAAGTAAACAAACCTGGAGGCAAGACTGATTTCGACAAGAGGCACGAAGAGGGGAGACTAGGGCAGAAGACACAGGGGGCACGACTGGAAGGACAGGCAGGAATTCAGTACAAGCAGAAAGTCAGACCAGAACTAGATGACAAAACTTTAAACCATCAAAAAAATATAGAAAAAGCAGGAAAATATAGAAAATAACCAGAACTTAAAACACTGGGACCAAAACCCAGGGATCTTAACAATGCCTCCTTGGCGCTCTGGCTATATGGAATTAAAATACATTACTTGTGTTTAGTTATCGTCAAAAAATTCCTATGATTGTACAGTTTTTCCTAAAAAAAAAGAAAAGAAAAGAAAAAAAAAGCCTAGAAGAAAGTTCTCTAAATCTTGACATATAGCAAGATGGATGATAATAATCAGCCTTTACGTGATTGTAAAGTATGCAGCAGCATGTAGTGCCCTCTCCGTCTGGCACGTCATTATGAGTCCATCATCAGGGTCTTCTTGCACACCTGGAGAAGCAGGTGTGAGGCCTTGACCTCATAATGGAGTACAAGGTCTTCTCGAATAGTAGATAATGCCTATTACAAGTAGGAGTGGGTACTTGTATGCGTTTCAGGTAAAAATGTAGCTTTTCCTGGTCAGCTATGTAAGCAACAAATACTGTTACCCTGTACTGCAGAACTAATGCTAATTCCACGGTACACTCCAGCTTGAGCTATTATCAGTTTGATATAAAATATTGAAGAAACACATCACATCCAAGCAGTTGGGTTATATTTTGCATACAAAGTGTTATTGCCTCTCATACAACTATAAATCATGCATTTAATTACCAGTTTAAGGGAGGCTTAGATTAAAAAACTCATTTGCATTATCGAGCATCAGACCACTCTGCAAGAAAATATATGTGCTTCGTCAGAGAGATAATGACTCAGTCGAAGAAAATGCACAACAAGATGGTGTCACATTTTACTGTACATCATAAAATTAATCCAGGGCATAGATTAAGTTGCTCTAAAACAAGACGGTCCCATGAGGATAAATTGGTGTGTGATGAAAACTAGGTTTACGTGAGGAGACACGGTAATGGCTGTTGATTCTCAACTGTCTGTTTGACATTGGTTGTGGCCCTTAAGAGCAAAATGCAATACTTATGCAAAGTACTAATCAAGTAGTATCAGAATTCACCATGCCAGTCTTGCTTAAGTGCTTTCTTGGCAGACATTTATTATGTGTATGCGAGTGTGTGTGTGTGTGTGTGTGTGTGTGTGTTTCACAGTGCAAGAGAGACAGATATAAGTTCCCACCTCATTTTATAATCGTCATTACACCAGCCTAAGGAAAGGTTTCTTACACAGTTCTATTGAATGAATGCTCCCAATACTCCCCTATCCTGACATGAATATAAAACAACAGACCCCTTGTCTGTAACCTCAAGCCAGCCATTTGCCATGGCATCTGTGTAGGTAATAGGAGTGGACAAGAGGGGGTGGAGATGTGACACTCATTGCATGCACCTCTGGCTGTGCGGACATGCCTGAAGAGCTATGTGAAAGTGAACTGATTTAGGCTGCTAAGACTAGCGACCATCCGTCACACCAGCTGCAAAGTAAATTTGAGAGAAATGAACCCTTATAGATAGTGTATTGGTCCTGACTGCAGGCAGTCAGCATCCATTTATGGTAATGGTGGGCCACATAAACCAAGGTGCCTGCCTCAGGTCCTGCTTATTTCCTTTTTTCCTCCTCACCACACTCTGTCTCTATGTTAAACCCGATCTTAAATGATTCGTTTTAGTGTTTTTTTCCTCTGCTGAGAAACGGACAGTTTAGTTTTTTAGTTATATTTGAGTGCTGGGTTTGTGTGACTTTTAATCACTCTGTACTCGTGATTTTGTTCTTTTAATTTTATTCTACTAATCAAATTTGACTGTTTAAAATTCCCCTTCATATTTGATTCATGGGCATATTCAGCTAAATCAGATCTAATTCCACAATGTTAAAACACGACCCTGGGTTAACGTTATAACTTAATGCTTCATTCTGTCGTGCTGTAACTTTGGTCATTGAGACAGTGTTGATAGGCCATTATTAGTGAGTGATGGAGTGACTGCTAATGAGGAGGATACATTATGCAGCTGAGACCTAGTTGATGAAGTGTGATAGATAAAGGAAGAAATTGTCTTGCTAATGTGTAATTGAGTTTGAAAAGACATCATCATCTTGAGGTGAGGGACGATTATAGATGACCCCCTATTATTTTATTATTGCAGTAGCTTTTTAGAGATGAGAATTTTCATGTTTTCCATGTCACTTCCCTTTACAGTTAATAAGAGGCATGAGGAGACGGGCACTGCCGAGGTGGCAATTTCAGAACTGATTTTAACATGGTGTTCGTTTTTTTGTATTTAAAAAGAGAAAGAAGAAAACTGTAATATCCACATACTGAATGGAAGAGACAGGTGGATAGTGCCATATAGTTAATGAGTTAATGATTGGTGAAGCATATATCTCTGTCCCAGTGCCACCCCCCAACCCCCAACCCCCCCTTTCCTTTCCTTCTTTGTAAAAAATGAACCGCTTTAAATAGACAAGCATATTCCTCATATTGTTAGACAGGCTTGCACATAAGAATAGGGCACAGCTTAAAGTCACCATATATTTCTATGTTTCTACACAAACACAAGAACACCGTTTATGTTGCATTTGCAGTTAAATTACACAAGTAGTGACCTCACCATTTTCTTTCTTCATAAACAGCCACTTAGCTTGATTACCTCCTACTCACAACTCTCCAGTGTTTGCAGACCTGCCAAAGCCTTTTGCACAACAGCATCCGACCACTTCATTGTGACGCTGTCGGGAAGATTAAATGTATGGATCACAGTTTCCCAGGCTGGACCACCTCAGTGGCAATAAGTCGGGATAGCATCACCTCCCTATCTGGGCCATGCCAGAGTACACTCAGGTTCCAGACCAGCGGGAGTTGATCAGTCAGTGGGCAAGGCATTAATCTGCTGTGACACATAGACTCTCCCCTTGGAGGACGTTGTACGCTGGGAAGCAGTCCAGGAGCAGTGCCCATTGCTGCTAGAGTAATGTAGGGTGTCAGAGGAGCGAGCATGGATGGAAGGACAAGGTAGGGAGAGACTGGGGTGAACAGACAGAAGGAGGAGCTCAGATGCTGGATCAGCAGAGAAGAGAAGAGGGATATGGGAAGGAATAAGAGGGATGGAATGTGGCATAGAGCAGATAAGGGCTATAAGTTAGTTTGAAAAGAAGCTGAGTTAAACTGCAAGGGAGAGTGAAATCTTCACTGACCATTTCTTTTTCATGTTCAGATTGTAGGTGAATAAGCTGTCTTCAGAATTCTGTTATGGTAGATATTACAGCTTGGATTGAAATAGTCACAGGACGATAACATAGAAGCAATTTCATGAAATTTCTAGAAAAATTGCTCAGATTTTTTGGTAAGTGACAACAATTAAAATACACTGATTAACACACAGCAACTTTGACATATTTTTGTGGAATATTTATTTTTAAATGTGTACTCCTGCCCTGTTTTATAACCCATTAAAACAAACAACATGCAAGAAGACTTTCCTTTTATACTCACCTGACTGCCATGCCCATCTTGACTCTTCCCAACGTTAAATAGCAGATTTTTGAGATTTAAAGTGATAAAGGATCATTTAGCTCCCTTAGCATTTCTGTGCTGTATTGCAGAGACCAAGCCTGAGGCACACTTTGCATTTTCATCAGAACCTGCCAGCAGCAGTCAACAATACACTACACTAAGCGACAAACAACAACAACAAAAAATGAATATTTTACTGAGGAACTAATGCAAGTTTCTCTGTTTATAGGGAGTAATAATTTATTTTGAATATTGTTTCATGCAAATATGTTACTGCAGCTGGGGCTGGCATGTTTTGTGGATGGCGGAGCAAAAGTGAATATGAAAATAGAAAGTGAACTAGGATGGGAAAAAACTAATGAGTGTTCATTGTAGATACTCATTCAAGTGAGTTTATGATTTAAAAAAAAAATGTCACCATCTCTAGTACCAGTCTGACATGACTCAGTAGTCCATTTGACATATCCCTTTGAGTGTATACACATCAAATCAATTCCAGGAAGAGGCTGAGGGAGGAGAGAGACCAGTGCAATCCTCAAGGAGCTGCTACATTAATTATGTGTGTGGTGTCTTTGTGTTTATTTACAAGAGTATTTTTTTAATACATTGTTTTACTATTTTCTCAACCCGAATAAAAACTTTAAATAGCAACATTATTAAAGTTGTGTAATATAAAAAGGTAAAAGGAAAGGTTAAATGAAGAAGGTGACTGCAGCATGGTGGCAGGTTCACATGATTGCACTGCATGCTAGACAGAGGAACCTCTAGAACAGCCTCATAAGAAACTGCTGCTGGTCTATGGTTGCAGTGATTGTAATCTAGTGCAGCGAGACGGTTTCTTGCTTCATATACCTGTGGGCTGGATGTCAACCATGTGAAATATATGTTTAGGGATGTCCTGCATAAAACAAGTAACGATAGAACATATTTTATATTTAGGACAGAGAAGGTGAAAGAAAAGGTACAAAGGCATAAATATCTGGAATACTGCAATGTGTCTGACAAATGTTTACATTTTCTTATAAAGTCTGAATAGTAACTATAAGTCATAACCCAGAACACAGATAGATGGCAGACACTGAAAATCCAAAAACTCTTTTTTTTTATTTTTCTTAATAAACTTCATAAATCACACCATTAGCTCTGTGGTATAGTTATTTCAGAAGTATGTGGAAAAATATTCTGACATCCTTCAGCTAGCGTATCACAGGCATTGACTGTAAGAGCCTGGTGTGCAGCAGAACCCATGGAAAGAAATACTGTACAGTAGTAACCACAAATTCTTCATGTTTTCATGCTGTGCTGGCTGTCTCATCATAAACTCTAAAACAGTTCTGACTTACTTCACACCACACACAGCTCATCACAGTTCCTGCCATCTACAGGGTCAGGGTCACAACTACCGAGGTGTGATATGAACATGAAGTCCTCAGCCTGCATCGCACACCTCACCAAGGTCTGAAAGAGTTGACAGAAAATAAAAAGCACTGGATGAAAGCATAACTTAAAAAAATAAATAAATTTAGATATATAATTCCATATATTGGGAACAGGTGAATCCACGCAGGCTGCCATAACAAATGCTGCATGACGTAAGTAACTTGTGTTAGTTGACATTGTTGTCTGCTGTATTTCTTCTTCAGTTTAAAGTATCATACACACTTCGCAGCGAGTGGGACCACATATTCCCTCGTTATAAATTTTGTGAAAAGATGAAGATAAAATGGCAGATTGTTAAAACTGATCTCAACCATTTTGTTATGATTGCAGTTCCCCTCAATGTGATTGTCACTTTGCATGTCTGCTTATTTGTGTGGTCGTTTTGCGCAAATAAAGAAAGAGGGTCATCATTTCTGCAGGTGCAAATGGTGGTGGAGGTGGAAGACTTGGTGTTGGCTGTTTTGGCTTGCAATAAGTACAAAAAAGTATTTCAAATAACACACTGATGCCTCGATATATGCTAAAAAAGGCAGCCTACATGTCAAACCAAAAGATCCAAAACACTTAAAACTTACCATGTTTTACTGGAGGGTAAATATTACATTTAAAATCTCTCCATTTTTAAAAGAGGTCAGTGGAAAGGAATGATGTTGTCCTTTGTTTAGCTTAGAAAACCTTAATGAGTCCTACACGGTTTGCATGGCAGAGTTAGTTTTAGAGTCAGCTATATGTTTGTTGATTTCAGTGACAGAAATTATAGAGTTGGATTAATAAGAATGGCAGCTGGCTGCAGAATATTTGAAATAACATTGCATATATATATATATAATTAAAAGATCCAAGCATTAAGCAAGGGCAGAGATAGCCCAGTAGGTCAGGGGTTCAAATCCACCTTCCTGAGCAAGGTACTGTCTCCACACACTGCTCCCCGGGCGCTGGATTGGTGGCTGCCCACTGCTTCACTGAGTGAATGGCTTAAATGCAGAGGACTAATAATCCAACCGGATTAATAAAGTATACAAATAAAAAAAAAGTACAGGATGCACTCTGACTGTGATCCATTTTATACTCAAGCACATCTGACTAGTTCAGTGGTTCTCAAACTTTTGACATCATTCCCCACATGGCAGGAAGAAATATTTTCACGGCCCATCTAAACAAAACAATGACAGACAAGCCTCGCTGCAACTTTATTTAGATGACAAACTCATTCACAATGAATCCTTCAGTCATTTTTGTTTTAAACAAACAACTTTCATTTCAAACAACTATTTGTAACTTTTGTCATCAGACTGCTTCATTAGTCTGCACCACTGCTTCAAAAAAGCAACAAGTTAAACAGAATGTGAACACTGACAGACATGGAAACATAAAGTTGATGAAAAATGTATAATTTAGTGAGAGTTTAATACTATTCACTCTTAGTGGCTGCAGTGAGCCTGTTTTTGACTGCAGAGCTGTGGCGGGGCGTGGTCGGACGCACCTGAGCGGCATCCGCAATCACGCCTCGCCGGCTTAAAACAGAACGAACTGGGTCCTGTTGTTGTTGTTGATTCAATTCAATTCAATTTTATTTATATAGCGCCAAATCACAACAACAGTCGCCTCAAGGCGCTTTATAATGTACAGTAGATCGTACAATAATAGATACAGAGAAAACCCAACAATCATATGAACCCCTATGAGCAAGCACTTTCGCGACAGTGGGAAGGAAAAACTCCCTTTTAACAGGAAGAAACCTCCAGCAGAACCAGGCTCAGGGAGGGGCGGCCATCTGCTGCGACCGGTTGGGGTGAGAGAAGGAAAGGAGGGTGGAGGTTGATGTGTGCAGGCTGTAGCCAAAAAGCTTCAGCCGCGTGTGTAAGTCAACAGCCTCAATAAAGAAGTTAGTGAAAAGTGCGAACATGTGGTCCGGTCTGTTGTGCCCCAATCCTGGGTTTCGGCACCACTGTAAACGATGGACGACAGACCCGACCACACGTTCGCACTTTTCTGTGCACTTCTTTATTGCGGCTGTCGACTTACACGCGCGGCCGCAGCTTTTCAGCAGATGCACATATTATTAATGTAACTGCCGCAAATTTCTTTGTTCCGCCGTAAAAGTGATTCCGATGTTAAACATTCTGCACAAACATAAACGTTTCGCACGACTTTCCTGCCAAGTAACTTGCGCCCCACTTGTCAGAACTCTGCGCCTCACCAGTAGGGCGCGCCACACACTTTGAGAACCACTGGACTAGTTTGACTGCTATGTACAATGCCCAAATATGGCTATGCTTAGTCTGCCCTTTCCAGCTTGAAGTGATGACCCCAGGCCCATTTCAGTTGGACTCTTATTCATCTAATAAGATTTATCAAAGACAACTGCCTCAGTTAGAATCGCACTGTTAAGTAATTAATCCTCTGAGGTCTAAGTTGTGGGTGAGGACCCCAATCTTAATCATAACCATAAATCAAAACCTAAGCAGCCAGAGTATGCAATTTTTAAAATTTGTTTTTATTCAATTTTTCTCCCGAGTTTCTGCAGTCGAGGAATAAAGAGCATTTTCTACAGAAGGCTTGGAGGTTAGGTTTTGGGTTGTATTGCCACCTACAGTGGCTTAGACCTCAGTGGGTTAACAAATCTATGATGGAAACATCCCAAAATTGCTCCAATTAACGCACTAGATGCATACAATTATGCATTTAAAAACCTCTCTATGCAAGAGTGCTTTTCAAAATGTTTGTGTAATGACTGGTACTGTATATTAAAGTAAGGTGTTGCAATCCTGAGACAAAACAAAGCATATGGGGCATGGATAGTTAAGAACAGTGTGAGTGAAGGCCTGTGAGGGCTGTCATGCACCGGTATGGCATGGGGCAATTATAACTAGTGTGAATACATGCCAACTTAAAAATATGAATAACGTATGCTTTGTTATGGATAAATGTAACGCCTACCCTACTCCTCAGCCTAGATGTTATGCACCACATCAGTGCTAACAGTGGGATAAATCAAATAGCATTTTGTCTCCTGAGTCTCTTCTGCCTCCACCACATGGTTTGTCTCCTTGGAATGTTGAGCATAAACATCAAAGCGGAAATTACATTAATCGAGCAGTCTGATGTTACATTTTGTTCCAGAAACTCTATTTCCTATGAAAATACAGAAGAAGGCCCTATGCCTCTCGGCATCCTAATAATACAGCCTCCAGATTACAGTCATTGTCCTGCAGTGGTGTGGGAGAGTAATGGGCCAATGCATATGCCATAGAAGGAATCAGGTGCTAGGAAGTCAGGGTTGCTGCTCTCCCCCAGGGCTTGGAAGACAAAGGCCGGAGACCCGCCCCACAAATGTCAGAGACAGCACCTGCTGCCATGAATAACTACAGATATAACACAGACAGGACACATGCCCACCTGCTGGGAGGGCACACACAGGCCACCGTGCCACAGTGAAGACTGAAGAGTTTCAGGGAAATGCAGAACACAGTCACAGCATGGTGTATAATTAACAAAACATATTGTACCAAGCCAAATTTAATTTTACTTTCATTAACACTTTAAGTAAATAGGTTGCAATTTACATTTGGACTGAAATAACCTTAGTTTAACTATGTACATTGCTTCTCGTTAGCAAAGTTTTTCACTACAATTCTACCTAGAGGTAACAGTATGTGTAGTAAAATGACTCTCATCATGGTTTCTGAACCCACTGGGAGAAAAGATGACCAAGCTTTTTAGTAATCCGGTGAGCTGTCAAGTAATAAAAAAAAAGGACGAAACAAAACAGGAAAATGAAATTTAAATAACTCAGAGAAAAGGGAGGAAATGAAATAGAAATCTAATTATGATTTCACTTTGGTCCTGTTAAATCAAAATTTACAGTCAGCTAATGTGAGGAACATCAGATATCCTTCATGTGAAAAAATTGGTTCTGCCTCTTAAGCCTGAGTGTTTTCATTCAAAAATGAATCCAAGGTGCAAAAACATTTAAAAGCTACCACCAAAAATTAAATTAATTTTAGTTTTAGGTATGTCTTCATGGTCCTGGGTCTTTGTTCCAGTATTTTGAGTTTGGGGTTTTTCCAGCTCTGTGTATTTGTATATTTACTATATTTTCTGTGTGATTCTTAGTTTGCCTGTTTTCAAAGGTTTTATTTTTGTGTTTTCATTAGCATTTTCAGTCTATAGTTCTTAGTTCCAGTTACTCTTGCTTTATGAGTCCCCCCCCTTAGTGTTTCCTCTTTTTCCTTCCTGTGACAATTCCCCTTTAGTTCTGTGTCTGCAGAACAGTCAAATATAGTTAAAGTGTTTCTCAAACATCACATATCTCATACCTTGAGTATTTAAATTGCTGACATGTCTGTATTGTCTGTATGGGCATGATAAGTACATGCGTTTTTGCAGTAGCTAGGCATCAAAAACCTGGAGAATAGTCCTGCTGAAGTGGCCAAATGCTGAAGCACAACTTGAAAGTATTCACGGTTAAACATCACAGCTTCTATCTGACTTTAGTATCCACCAAGTGGTTTGCATTGTAAGACGCAGGCTCAGACATGTTGGTAGGGAAAGTGAAATTTTCAGCTGGTGACAGTGCAATATTCAAAATTACTAATATACAACCCTGCAAAATTATTTTATCCCTATCTACACTATCCTTGATAATGGCACTGGTTAAACAGTGAGGCTATTCTTAACAACAACAAAAAAAAACCAATAACTTGAATAGCAGTTTAACAGAAATATACACTTAGCATTTGTGTTCTGGTAAAAATATGCTGAAAAAAATAGATATTTCATCCATTACAGAATGGGTCCCAAATGATCTACTGAGGCCAGTGTGGTGTGAGGCAAGTCGGGGTGGGTTGTAGGATTTTTGTGACAACCATTCATCAGTATTGCGAAACTTCACTATTAATAACATGGTGCCAAGCAAGAGCCACTAGGGTGCCAAACACCTCTTCTGAAATAAACTTGCTTGACTCTAGACCAGAAGAAGGAAGACTGTTTGTCGGTCCAAAAAATGCAGCTGTCATACTACAGTGCTCTTAAAAAGTATTTGTCCCCTTCCCAATTTCTTATTTTTTTGCATATTTGTCACACTTACACGTTTCAACCCGAGTGATGATGATTTTCAGCATGAACGATCTGTTAAAGGTCATGTCAACGCATCTCAATCTGATTTAACCCTGAACTTTGACTAGGCCACTCTAAAACCTTCATTTTTTGGGGGGGGTTTCCTGGTGTGTTTCAGCTCATCATCCTGCTGCACAACCCAAGTGCACTTGAGCTTTGGGGCGTGAGCTAATGGCTGGAGATTCTACTTCAGGACTTTCTGTTAGAGAACAGAATTCGCCAAGTTGTGTAGGTCCTGAAGCAGTGTAGCAGCCCAGACCATCACACTACAATCATCACGTTTGACTTGTTGGTACGATGTTCTTTTTTGTGAAATGTAACGCGAGATGTAACGGGACGCAAACCTTCCTAAAAGTTCAACTTTGTCTCATCAGTCCACAAAATATTTTTCCCAAACGTCTTCAGGATCATTAAGATTACAATTACTTTCTCACACAGGGCTAGGTACATTTGGATGGCTTTTTCCCATTAATAAATGAAATAAAAACTTTAAAAACTGTATTTTGTATTTACTTGGGTCATCTTTGTCATCTTTAATATTTTTTGATGATCTGAAACATGTAACTGTGAAAATTATGCACAGAAGAAATCAGGAAGGGGGGAAATCATTTTTCATAGCACTGTAGGTACGGATGTTGCAAATGGGCTGTCAAAAATGCCTTCATCTGACCATACAAGCAAAACAAAATCCCATAACATATCGGATAGCATAGTTCTATTTTGAAGAGAAATTAATGTAGGAGTGGAATTTTGGTATGTCCTTTAGTGCACAAAGTTTGAAACTCAAACCACTGCCTTACAGAAAGCAAACGATGTACTATGTACTGGTTGAGTCAAAAGTGACAAAGCACCAGTTGGAGAGTCTGGATCTCAAACTGAAATAAAAAGCTACAACAGAGGTTGTGCGAAAGTAAACTCTTCATGATAACTTTGTTTCTGTTGTTGCAATAGGACATATAAATAACTATTGAAAACTAAATAGAGCAGGTATCGTTTTCTCTAGTAAATTTATTTTTAAAAAGGAAATTGTCATCTACAGCTTTGTGCTCAGGTGTATTGCTCTGTAGTCTACAATACATTTCCCTCAACAGCGCACCGCCATGTATTTGTCTATGTTCAGAAAGCTGAAGAAATTATTTATTTTGTGAAACAAGCAACCATGCTGTTAGCCAGAATTAAATTTCAAGTTGTACGAAGAAGACTCAGTGTGCGGTAGGACGTGCATATATTTACCTACATATACAAAGAAAGACTTTGAAAACACAACTTTATGTCTTATTCAGAGAACTGTGATTCGCATTACCCTGAACACTAATCATGCACTGAAGCATGTTCAGGGTAGTGCATGCTTATCTATGAATCTCCTTGCGTATGTGGAAACATATCAAGGAGTTTAATTTTTAGCTTTTATTCCTGTCACAATCTTGGAAATGATCACTGATCATTTCCTGCATAAAATTATTATTTGTAACATTCTCCTAGTTACTAGAAACTGCAGATTTAAAGCAGACTGAAAAGATCGGAAGGCGTTTACACAACATGTTTTGATAGCTTGCTAGAAATGTTTTAACTGTAAAATCTCCATTCTCTCTAAGTACTGTACTGAGTAAGTACTCTAAGTTCTCTAAGTACTGTTTCTGCCCATTAAAACATTAGTTAATTGGATAGTTTTCAAGCCCTGTTTTTGAGTCTAGACTCAGTAACAAGATTACAACATTCTGATTGGTCAAAATGTAAAATACAGTTTCACAAACTAAATGAATTAGTCTACCACACTTACATCTGGACCTGCAGCAGTCCATGGTCAGTGCTCTTGGCTCGGTGAAAAAGATGGGTGTATGGGTGGTTGGCACTTCATATTGAGTACAAACCTTGCAAATGCAGCCTGATGGTAAAGACAGATAGGGGTGCAGAGGGCAAGAGGGGCACCATAAATCAACATCTATCTAAGCTGCCACATTTAGTTTGGAGTGATGCCTCCTCAGCATCCCAAAGGTAGTAGAAGCAGACCTCACAGCACTTCTGCTGTTCCTTGACAGTCTGTGTGATTGCATGATTCAGAGAAACATTGCTCAGAGAGAACATTCTTTTGTTTATCTCTGTCATGTTGTTCCTTCATTTTGAGAAGCTACATTGCATTACAGACTTTATAGCCTCCACTGCCACAGTGCAAACTATAAAGTGTACTGACATTTTTACTGGACCAGACTATTTTGTATGATGTATGGTATCAGATTTTTTTGAACAAACATATGAATAATGTTGACCTGTAGGGTATGGAAATCTGCCAGGGATTTGTTGGGTTATACAATGATATAGCACTGAAAACCTACAGGATTTTAATCCAAAATCAAGAAGTCGCTACATGTGCAAACTGGCATCTTCAAAATAACCTTTTTAGCCTTTGAATTGTTCTCACAAATCTTTTACAGTATATAATTAGTCTGATGCATTGCAACAGTTTTTCTGAACATTTTAAACTACAGCAAATAAAATAAAACCGTCTGCATGTGTGTGCTATGCACCTATGTTACTCATGCTGTGTGGATTTAAAACCAATGACATGCAACATGAGGGACTAAAAAAATACTGTTATCACTCTACTTCACTGTGTGGAGTTAGCATGTTCTCCCTGTGTCTGCTTGGGTTTTCTCCGGGTACTCCGGCTTCCTAATTGGTGAGTCTAAATTGCCCGTAAGCGTGAACGCGAATGGTTGTCTTTCTGCATTACTGCTGCGACAGGTTGACAACCTGTCCAGGGCGTGCCCCATCTCTTATCGTATGGTAGCTAGGATAGGCTACAGCCCCCCTAAATTGGGTGAGGGGAAGAGGATGGATGGATGGACTTATCTACCCAACCTCTGATCTAAATATAATCACCGTTTGCTTCAAAAATTAAAGACAGAGCTGAGCTTAAAGCTAAACTTCAAAATGCCAGTCAACAATCAAATGAGACATTATGGTGTCTCTGTCCATCTTTTATAGAGAGTCTATTGTCATTGCATGCCACCACAATTATGGAGGATTTGACTTTGTTTTGTTTAATTGTTAGGGTAAAGTTAAGGTTCTGGTTAGAGATAAGGACCACTTTTATGTTTTCGACCGTAACTTAAACATTTAATATTCTAACAATAAGCATAATAATAAAAATAATAGTAATAATAATAACAATAATAATAAAAGCATATTAGAAGATCAGGGTTATAGCAAAGGATATGAAAGAGCAATTTAAGTATTTTAAAGCTAGTATTTTAAGCTTAAATGTTTTACTTCAGGGAGATAAGATGGAGTGGTGGCTAAGCTTACAAAGAAAAAGACATTCAGCTATGTACTGCTATTTCTCAGAAACCCATTAGTGGAATTCTTGGCCACCAATTGTAAAATGCACTTGGTTCAAGCTTGATTTTGACAAGAAGACAGTGACCATCAATATTCAGAAAAGCTCATGATGCAGAGATCTGCTTTCCATATTCATTTGTTAAATTCATCAAACACACTGACATGTTTGCTTATTTGGCACAAATGTGTAATACTGTAGTTCTCTATAAGGTTTTATTTTTTCAAATTATAGTATGTCAGCCTGATGACTCACTAAATCACAGTATATATTTGCATTTAATTGCAATAGGGCCTGTCAGTTCTTAGTACCAACCTCATTTGGGACTTCAGCAAGCAACACAATCGGGCTACTGAATGCACCCATGCTTTTTATCATGAGAAATTACCAGCAGCTTGTTTAATGTCTTTAGGATTATAGTTATGTGAATGGTAATTACAACCATGGCGATGATGATTAAAATGCGAATGCCTCCAAGGTAAAACAAAATGAGAAAGAATAAAAGGCTGTAAATGAATTGGTTGGTAAATGATCAATTACTGACTCTGAAAAACTAGATGTTCCGAAGAGTGGTTATCTTTGAATAGCTCAAACTGATTAAACGAGTGTAGTATCTCTGCAGTCTGACTTTCTTCAGGTGTCTTATCCTTCATTTAGTTAAAGACGTTTTTACTATTTTTCCAAAAAAGATTAGTTACAGACAACATTTGTTATGTTGCATGTAGTTCCAGTTCCAGGAAACATTCATATTGACGTATACTTCCACACCAGGAAGACCGACCATGAGGTGATGGTTATTGTGAATCTTTGAACTGAATCACATATTTTCAGGCAGTGTGGATATTTATTTTGTTGACTTTTCCCAGAACAGTAATTCAGTGAGGCAGTTAGTCAAACATATTCGCAACCAAGCAAGGAGGATGTGTTTTTCACTCTTTCAGGCAGTGATATTGAAGGGCTCATTTTGAAAGACAATACTGTTGCATGTGGCAGGGCAATTCAAAGCAAATCACAGCTGACTCCCATGCAGAAGTGCATCTTCTGGACTGTGAATAAAAAGAAAAAAAAAAACTGGTAAAATGTAATTTTATATATTACACAGTTTTATTTATTTATTTATTTTCAGTTTTAAAAGCCATGTCTTAAGAACCAGAGGCACAGACAGGAGCTTATCAGCTTACCAATTCAGGGTCAAGGGGGGGCGCTGGAGCCTGTCTCAGCTGCTGTAGAGCGAGAGGCTGGGTGCACCCTGGGTAGGTCGCCAGCCTGTTGCACAGTTAACACAAAGAGACAGACCATTCACATTCACACCTATGGGAGATTTAGATTCACCATGAAACTAACCCCACTAATTGCACGTCTCTGGACTATAGGGGAAACTGGAGCACCTGGAGAGAACCCACAGAGACATGGGGGGAACATGCACACTCCACACATAAAGGCCACATGGTGGACTCAAACCCAAGACCTTCTTGCATGTGAGGCAACAGTGCTAACCACCATGCCCAGGACCCTGCACCCTGCCTCTCGCCCCATGACAGCTGGGATAGCAGAAGAAAAACTAATTATATTTCTTGTTTGGTTCAGTGTGTAGCACTGTCACCTCACGCCACAGATCGTTTCTCTGTGGAGTGTGCATGTTTCCTCTTTCCCTGCATTTCATCCGGGTGCTGTGGTTTCCTCCTGTAGTTCAAAGATATGCTTGTTAGGTTAATTGTTGATTCTTTGTGTTATCCCGGTGATGTTGCACAGTGGAATTCCCTAACCTATAACAGAGTGAGTGCCTAAATGTAACCATGAGCAAAACTGATAATGATGTCACTGCTAGAGGAAACTGCAAAATCAAAGTTCCTGAATTTTATTCAGTGTTTGTTCAAGTTCTAAACTCATTCATCTGTACACCATGCAGATAGTTTTTAGGTGTCAGTTACACTTAAAAAAGCAGACTAAAGGGTGAGACAGATTTTAGACAGAGTCCCATAGATTACACATTCCAAATCTTTTTGTCTGTGTGTGTGTGTGTGTGTGTGTGTGTGTGTGTAATATTTTGGCAAAATTGTTGTTCATAGCTACAAAAAAAAAGAGAAAGAAATTGATTTCGAAAGCTTCTTTGAAATCACTGAATCAAGCATCATAAAGTGCCAACAGTGATTTACAAAGAAGCACATCATGGCAGTGTGCAGAACTGGCAACATCAGTTGGTGGGAAAAAAAATCACCTTCACTTTGTCGAAAAACCTAACAAATGGCAGTCCTGATGTCAGAAGGCGGGTCATTTTATGGCTATTATTATTTCTCTCTGCATGCTGTCAACTAACTCTTAATGTGTTTTAAACAAGTCAGCGTTCACTTTGCTGAAACTGGGTAAGAGGCTGTCTTTTTCATCTAACAAAATAAAAAAAATCACCCAAGGTCGTTGTTCAAACTTTTTTTAAATTTATTTATTTATGCAAACTTTTTAATTTCATTTCAAACTGAATATTTTATCAGTAATTTTATTAATTCCACATGATGGAAAATGTGGTGTAATCAGATGGTTGTAAATAATAAAAAAAAACAGATCCATATTTTGCAAACATTCCTCTTTTCCTAAGACCTGGTATTATTGACAGTCTCTCTTCACGTGCCAGCTAACATAAAATGCTACAGTTCCTCACTTGGCATTTAGCTAAATCACCAAAGCAAATGTTGATGTTGTCTGGCCCAGGAGGAAGCGTGAGCAGATGTGGGTAATCTCTGTGCCAATAGGATCATGGGGGTATGACAGTAAGGTGTATCATGAATATGGCAGCAGGCAATGGACCAAGGGACCCTTTGAGTGGAGCTCAAGCAGGCAAACAAAGGCATCAAAGTAAGCTCTCAGTATCGCAACTAAAAAAAAAAACGGTTGAATAGCACAGCTCAGAAACACAGATCAAACAGTTCACCTTTTATTCACATGGACTATTGCTGACAGGTCAGACACAGAAAACATGGAAGATGCAGTAAATCCTCATGCGACTACTTCAAAAGCTCAAGACTGCTACAGGGTTAAAACTTTCCATCATTAACTACAAGTCCCAAATGCACTGCAATACTGCAACTTTCTCTTCTTTGTCCAAGGAGCAACCAGCATTTGAAATTCCTCAGGTGGTGAGCAGGTTAGGGAAGATGACCTTGATCTTAACATCAGGTGGTCAAAAAAAAAAGACACAAAAAAGAAAGCTGGGCCACTACCTCTACTCTATTATCACATCATATTTCATGTTACTTAAAGATCTACTATACAATAAAAATTGAAACCATATGGTGTTAAATGCAGCAGTGACCCATGACTGTTTCAGAACTACCCTTCATTTAAAAAAATTTACAGTCCCGATCAAAAGTTTAAGACCACTTGAAAAATATCAAAAACTCATATTTTGCATGGTTGGGTCTTAACAAGGTTCCAAGTAGAGCTTCAACATGCAACAAGAAGAAATGGGAGTGAGACAAAACATTTTTTTGAACATGCAATTTATTGAAAACAACGCTTAAACTGAAACAGGCTGTTTTACAGCTGGTCAAAAGTTTAGGATCACATGCCTTTAAAAGGCCAAATCTGTGCAAAAATGTGGATTCACTGTCATTTTCTGTCAGGAAGTCACACTGTCATGATGTTCTGATGGCAAAGGCAAAAAAACTTTCCCTTTTTGAACGCGGTCGGGTTGTTGAACTCCATAAGCAGGGTCTCTCGCAGCGTTCCATCGCTGTTGAGGTAGGACGCAGTAAAACAGTCACTTAAATGATCCTGAGGGTTATG
>VVHJ01033915.1:0-11812 GCA_015107715.1 Tylochromis polylepis
CTCACAATAAGGCTTAAGTAAGGACAAAGGAAATAAAAGACCATACACAGACTTTATACTGTGCACAAAGGTTTCACTTGTAATTCTCTCTGCATGCAGATGAACCAATATGAATAGCATTCAGGAAAAAAATAGGTGCCAGAAGGTTCAGCATTTGGAGTGCCTGTGTATGCATGCTGCCTGTTCTGAAATTGGCTCCTACTGTGTAGGTTTATTTGCGGTTATTAATATTGAGTTGAATATTATTGTGTTTGCAGCTGCATGCTGATGAGCCATTTTGAAGAGCCCAAGCTGAGTGATGATGAGGAGCCACCAACTGAGCAGGACAAGAGGAAGAAACTAGTGAGTGAAATGCATAATTCATAGACACTACAGATCTGATTTTGAAATCTTTAAATCAGTTTTTCTCTTGTTTCATTTTCATTACTGGATTATAGACAAATAGCTCTAATAATGAATTTATTTCTTATTGTTTTGAGTTTAATTTTCTGTTTATCAAAGTCTCTTTTGTTGTCCCGTGAATTTAAAAAAAAAAAATCTGTTCTTGTGATAATTTATGCCACTCTGGAACTCATACAGTACATGCAGAAGCACCCAGAGAGGAGCAAAAAGGGTTTATTCCAGACAGTGAAAAGGAAAACAGTCACTTTATGTACTATGTTGTCAGACACCAGTTCAGAGCAAGCTCAAAGCCTCCTGTCTTTAGATGAGCATGAATGTCAGTGAGTACCCATATGTGGCCCCTAGGTGGGAGATGTACACCAATTAAGCAGTGGTGCATGTATGTATGAGCATGCATTCTGAGGATGCTATCTGTACCACTTTGTTACACTGTGGAAGCTCACAAATTGCTTCACTCATTCACACTTATTGTTTAACTATATTGTTGGTGTCAGTAGTCTTCTCTAAATGTGTGCTTAGGTAAAATTACATTTTTTTGTACAATTGGGATTTTATGTGTTTGAATGAGTAAATACAGCTATATTTATATTCTTGTTTTACTTTTCTCTGCATGTGTGTGCATGCTATTTGCTTGGCAGCATCCCAGTGCACTTATCACCTCAGCCCAGACCCTGACTCTTTGCTCCAGGGAAGAGAGGAGAGAAGACTTAAAGTCGCACCTCTCTCTGCTTTTTAATGTTTGTGGGTCTGTGTGCTTGGAGACGTGCATGAATACCATGTGTGCAAGTAATGGGAGTGCCCGCATGATGGAGTTTTCTATGTGAGGCATAAGTTGATGAGAAAGGAGACTAGTGACATGTTTGAATTTTTTTTTAACCTTCTCTCTTTAGCAGCTGTGTCTGCATCTGTATAAAACAAATTGTGCATAAATGTCTGTATTTTTCTGTTGGTCTCAAAGATCTTGTGAGCGAGACAGATATTTTTTCTTTAAACATTTTTTTTCCCTCTCACTTTCCTTCTCATCAGTTGACATTGAAAATCAGTGATCAGCTAATGTGCAAAAAAAATTAATTTTGTGCTGAAATTTAAAATGGTTATCTCCATGTGGCTTGATTATGTTTCAGGTCCACTTCTGAGTGCATTTATTTTTTCCAGCTTTCATCAGAAGCTGCTACATATGTCTGCCATCTGCATCACTAGGGTAGTATAGGGGTCTGGTTGGTGCAGTGCTGCGTAAACAGTGCCGTACAGGTACGGGCAGAAGCCCTGGATACTGGCACTTTAGGGCATGAAATGTCACGTCTCTGAAGATGAAGAAGCTTGAGATAGTGAAGGAGGTGAAGCAGGCCCAAATAGATCTGAACACACCTCCATACATGTTTTATTGGAACTGAAGTCCGATACAGAGGTGGAATCTCTCCTCCCACCCTGTGCAGGCGTGTGGGTAGTCATGTTTTCCTTAATTTAGCCCTTAGTTTTGAATTTTCCCTTTTGAAATAAAGTTGTTTTTTTTTTTTTTAATAAAGTAAATTTTAAAAATTTGATTGAGGAAGAACATTTTGCATAGAAAACCTTAATAAATGTGATAAATTTGCTTTCCAGTACTATATACAAGGGTTGATTTATCACAGTGGCTGTCAATGTATTATAGGAAAATTTATAATGCAGAACAAGTTCTGTTTTGTTAAAGATTATTTAGAAACCATATTATCATTGACCACCGCAAACCACTGACACGTTTTCTAGAACGACGAATCACCTCTTGGTGGTTCTTGCAGTATAGTGAAAAAGTCTTGAGCCGTCCCTCATTTCTCTATTCTGTTAAGAGAAATGGAAAGTTCTGCAGCTGTTTAAACATGTGGAGCTATGCAGGACATGGAAATGGAGTTCATAAGGGAAAAGCAGACTTCTATTGTAGCAATTCTAACGAGCTGGAAAGTCGATATTTGGTACGAACACATTTATTCAACACAGCCTGAACTCTCCTGCGTTGGGTTTTGTTAGATTTTTCGTTCTGTTCATTATCCTGTTTCTTCTTTAGATACTTCAAAAAACTATAGATAGTTTTTTAGGCCTGCCACTTCTTCTTTTATCCTCCACTTGTCCAGACTGGCAAATTCATGTGTTTAGCATTTTTATAGATTCATGTAAAGAAATGGGATCAAATGTGTTTTTTTGAGACTATTGATACAATCTAAAATTGTTTCTAATGTTTTTTTAAGCTGTCTTTTGTTTCAACACAACAGTGGTTCATCCATTGAGTTAGGTGCCTTTTTGTACTCGAATGATCCAAAAACAGTGTTAAGTAGGGGTTATTGTGATCATCTGAGTGATCACAGATCACAGAAACAAATAAAGAAAAAATATTTCTATGGAAATGGTAAGGTCCGGATTCAACTGGATTGAAAATGAGTGAAAAAGAAGCCAAGAAAGTCTCTCTTTGGAAACAAAATATAAAGAGATGAGAGTTGGCTTAGGATTTTTGCAAAGTCCTGTATTTTAGTTATCAAGAAAGGGGGTTAAGCAATACTTCAAGCAGATATACACATGTATTTTCATAAAAAAAAAATCTTTAGTTTCGTCTTTGTTTTCTTCTTTCTTTTACTTGGACTTTTGAGCTAATGTCCAGGTATGTTTGAGTCATTACCTTTTTATGTGGATGAATAGAACTAGTTCATTTTCTTAATTTTCTTAAGTTCCTGAAAAAGAGAGCCTCGCAGCAATGTAGTCCAGCTTTGTGCTTCTTTAAAGTAGCCACCTCACAGGGGCAGAGTGGGAATAAAAATTGGACTTCTGAGTTGGACTCTCACACATAAATCCATCTCCCATGGAGTGTGAGATTAGAATTCAAACTGGATAGTACAGAAGTAAATGACAACACCAGTCATACTATAATTGTTGTTAGGGGTTCCTCATCCTTCATTGAAGCAAATCACAATAATGAAGCATCTCGATTGGACTGATTGCTGTTAGTGCAGGGGACCCTTGATTTCACACCAGCCCCTGTCAGCCCATTATAGAAAGTGAAAGTTGCAGTACTTGAGCTTGGTGATGATTATTAACGAACCAAGGGAAATGTTACCAGTGTCTCTTAAAAAGAATAATTTAATGAATATACTATTGTGGAAATGCTAAAGATTAAATATAAAAATTGAGTGAATACATTAAAGAAGATTATAGTTATTCATACACACTGTAACTCATCTTTGTAACTGTTATTTTTTGCTAAATGGTGTTTCCTCTCCCTTTTTTTTGCTATTTATCTGTCTTTATACATTATAGTATAGTTAGCCGTGTAACATCTGCCTGCAGGTAATAGTTTGGTGTTTTGTTTTGTCTTGTCAAATTACATTTAGCTGCTTCCAAGCACGGATTCACAGTCCTGATCAATGGGTGAATAAAGTGAGAATAGGAAAATTAATCATTGATTCAGCTGTTGTAAGCTGATCCCTTTAGGGATTGCCACAGTGGATCATCTGCCTCCATCTTATCCTATCCATTGCATGCTCTTGTCACATCAACCCTCTGCATGTCCTCCTCTAAAGTTTTCTTGTTTTCCTCCTGCCTGGCAGCTCTATATTGAACATCCTTTGTCCAATATATCTCTTTTTTGCACATGTCCAAAACATCTCAGCCTTGGCTCTCTAACCTTGTCTCCAAACTGCTCCTGAGCTGTCCCTCTGATTATACTCATTTCTAATCTTGGCCATTCTGGTCACTCTGAACAAAAATCTTAGCATCCCCACCTCTAGCTCGGCCTCCTGTTTTTGTTTTTGTTGTTTTTTTGTTTTGTTTTGTTACTGCCACTGTCTCCAACCATATATCATAGCAGATCTCACTGCTGCCTTGTAAACCTTGTCTTTCATTCTTGTTGCTATCTTTCTGTGACAAATCACCCCTGACACTTGTTTCCACCCACTCCACACTCTCTTCTTCATCCCTCTTATACACTGTTCATTGCTTTGGATGGTTGACTCCAGGTATTTAAACTCATCAGCCTTCACTATCTCTACTCCTTGCTTGTTCACCTTTCCACCTGTCTTCCTCTCATTTACACACTTGTATTCTGATTTCCTTCTTCTTTCTTTCATATGCACCAGACTATAACAACAAATCTTGCTCTTGCCATCTCTTCATCTCCTACTGACTCTACCCATTCTTAATGTATTGCTTGCCAGTTAGTTCACGAAGACCCAATTTATTATCTGTACTGACAAAGTGAACAAAAATAACTAAACCTGTTGTGTTATTTACATCAAAAGTATAACTCATTTACTAATTTATGACTTTTTAATACATATAAAAATTAAAAAGTTTAACATTAAAAACCCAGAGAAATATTAAAAATGATTTTAATCTCTCTCATTTTGTCAGGAGGCCAATATGTTCACCAACCCTAAATATCTTGCATTTATCAGCGGTGTACTGGCCATTCTTCTATATGTTAACAAATGCCGATGGGCCAGGAAAAAATCCATAGTTGTTACCAGCCCTATCTGGTTAATAGCTCACCCAGTGGACCTGTCACTTTGGAAACTGGGATCAGTTACAAAACACAACAAAGTTAAATTTCATTGAGATCAACTCTTACTGATGCAACCTTGGACTTGCTCAGATTACATGGAAAAACATGTATTCTAGACAACTAGACTGAGCTAGCTGCTGCTGTGTTTTGGCTTCTGTTCATAATGCATTATTTGATTCCTGTGCTTCATCTACAAGGCCAGTACCATCAAACAACAAGAAGGATAGGCAACATCAAAGACTTTGTCCAATGGGTACTAATGACATGGGTTCTGTTTGTTGTGTTATGGGGGCACACAGACACTTGAGCCCAATCCCTCTCTCGCTCTCTCGCTCTCTCTCTTTTTTTAAAACTACACTATGCTAATGTATGTGCACAACACACATAAAGGTTATTGTGCTGCATTTATGTGAGTAAATGCCAATTACTGATTGAACTACAACATAAAAGTAAAAAAATACATCTGCCCTGTTGTAAACAAATCTTCAGAAATAAGTAGGTATGTAGTGAGCTGGCTGTTTTCCAAACCTAGTCACTGAATTGTGCTCCAGGAAGGTCACACTTGATTGAATACTTTGAGCAATGCAAAAAAATTCCATTTGCCTCCATTGTAGTGTTTGGACCATAGAACTGGGAAAAAAAAAATTCAATACCTATTTACATAGCAAAATACCACAAGGTTTAATTTCCATCTTTATGGACTGCTTAAATAAGCAACCCTTGTACTATTTGTAATAGTGTGTGTTGTAGGCAGGTACCTTTCTCAAGGGCAAATCAATAGTAATTGCTAAGGAAGGAATGTGTACACTAATGAACTGCAACATTAATTTGTGTAGCTTCCTCTCCTGGTGCCAAAATAGCTCTGACCTCGGGAAATGGGCAAGGGACATAAGGAAGTGCCCTGTGTGCTACTTTATTCATATTTTTCCTTTCCTTTTCTTTGTTTTTGTTTTTGTTTTTTTGTTTTTCCAGACTATGTGATTTGCCAAAAATTGTGACCCAGTTATAATACAATTAGGAGTTGTATTAGGGAAAGCACAGACTTAGAGAATCTGGGATACTACACGCATAACATTACTAAAAGAAAAGTTGGCCAAGTTAAAAAATAAATAAATAAAAAAATTAAGTGTGTTCACTTACACACACGTTGAGGAGGCCGTAATAAGATCCACATGTTGGATAGTCTCTGAAAACCTGTTCCCCTGCATCATTCCACATTCCACCCCCCATTTGTAACAGAACAATTTTCTCCCCTTTTTAATGTGTGAAAAATTGTCTCTGCAATCATAAACACATTTGATTTGATGTTGGACATCAGCTCTTGGAATTGGACTCCATATATCATTACACATATTACTTCTTATGGGTAATTATATGACAGCTGCGTTGCAACATCCCAGGTGCACACCAGCTACATATCCTCATTTTCTAAGTCTCATTTGGTGTGCTTTACTGAGGAGTACAGCAAATGTTTTGTTTAATGTAATTTCGATTTATTTGAACAGAATGCTTGGTTTAGTCATTTATAGCATTTGTTCAAGATGTGTAACTGATGAGATTTTTGTTCCAGGCTATTAGGCTAATGAGTTGATGTTCAGTACTGTGTCTTTCTGGATTTGGTATTGGAAGGGTTTGGTAAATATGATAGTGATGTAACAATTATTTTCAAAGTTGGAACAGTTGTTCTATGAATGTGAAAAGTGACAATGCTACGGTTAATCTAGGGCCAGCAGAAGTTGGCTGCAGCTCTACCTGAATCTTGTTACACACATGCAATTACATTCATAAGTAGAAATAAAATTGTATATATTGTAATTAGTGAAGAAGCATTCATTGCATCGTTGTACCAAAACAAAGGATTTTGCTTTACAAAAAACACCCTCAGATTCAGCCAGTGCCCGTTTGTCATACTCAGGTGTAGGACAGCAAGTGTTTGGCATACAGGTTTCTTTATTACTTTTTTTTTTTTTTTTCAAAATTGCCATTTTTGCAGAAAATGTAGTCGGTATTTGCTTTTTTGTTTTCATTATATTTTATGATTTGCTCAAATCTGCCAAATACCCAATTTTAGAGTGTATGGAGTTTGGCATACTATCCAGGATGGTTTAAAATCATAGGTAAGGAAAAATGATTCCTATCACATTGTTGCACTGTGGTTGGTAGTGCTCAAAATGAATATAAAACATTTTTTTCTAGAGAATATTTATTAATATTGAAAGTGTTCTTATTTTGTGTAGATTAGCTAAGTAACTAATTTGGCTCCTGAAATAAAAATTCAATTAAGCATGCTTGAGTTTTTAAGACAGTAAATTAAGCAAGTTGGTGCATTTAAAATTCACATTATAGGTTTTCATTTCTCAGAGTGAACCAAAAGTATTATTTAAAGCTTTGATGAGCTACCAATGAATCTTTAAATTGATCTTGTCATTCAACGTTTTTTCATTATTTCATTTTAAAGAACAATCAACTTGCCTCCAAAGGTCTTCCAGAGGTATATATTTATAGGAAATGAGTTTCAGGGTGTTATCAATTCACTGTGAGTCACACAAAGCAAGAGTAATGAAGACTTGTCATTCTTGCTTTATTATTACTCCTGTTCTCAAGCAGACCATCGGTGTCAGCATAATTTGGTTTTGTTGAATAACAGACCTCTGTTATTTTGTAACACAAGATATAAAGATTTTCCTTTGTACTGCCTAAGGCATACAGAGTTATCAAAATTAGTTTTCATCTCTGTCGATTCCCAGCTTTATTGTCCATGAGAGTAGTTGGAGTCGGCATGATTGCAGTTTTTTTTAATTGGCAAAAGATATAGAAAAGCTAATAGGCTTATCAAGAAATGCAGACTATTGCATTGTGTCTGTACGGCAGTACTTGGAATGCTGTCATTGTGTTCTGCTTGGATAGTTGACTACAGTAAGTTATTATTGGTAAGTTAAAGTAAATATACCAATTGATCTGCAACCCCAATTCCAGAAAAGTTGGCGCGATGTCTAAAATGTAAACAGAACAGATTTAGCTCCTAGCTGCTCAACGGTCCTATATGTTCTTTGTCGCATTTTTCATTTCATGATGCACGAAATCTTTTCCATTGGTGAACAGTCTGTACTGCAGACAGGCTAGTTCAGTACCTGAACTCTTCTACAGAGCCATGTAGTATGTGGTTTAGCAGTATCTTGCTGAAATATGCAAGGCCTTCCCTGAAACAGACATCTGGATCGGACCACATGTTGCTTTTAAACCTATATATACCCAGGTGCAGGCTTTTGAACTGAGTGCTGATAGCAAGTCAGATGTTCATGTACCTCTTTAAGCTGTCATAGTGTCCATGTTTTCTACAGTGGATTTCAAATTTTGATCCGTCTGCCCACAGAACAATTTCCCACTTTGCCTCAGTCCATTTTAAATGAGTTTTGTCAGCGAAGAAAGCATTTCTGGATCATTTTCACATATGACTTATTCTTTGCATAGCAGAGCTTTGACCTGCATTTGTGGTTGGCACACACAATGATTATTCTCCTTTCTGAGCCTATGCAGTGATTTTCATGACAGAATCGTGCCTGTTTTTAATTGAGTGCTGAGGGCCTGAAGATCATGAGCATCCAGTGTTGAGATATATATAGATATATATATTATTTATTTTATTTTTATTTTTTGTAGATTGGTGAACCACTGCAAATCTTTACTTCTGAGAAAAACTGTTTTTCTAAGATACTGTCCATATATAGCCAATCTTGTTACTGATCTGTTGCCAGTTAACCTAATTAGTGGCAAAATATTCCAAAATTTTCCTCTAGTGGTGTCTGTTTAGTACCACTTATTTTTTCCAGGCTTTTGTTGCCCTGTCCCAACCTTTTTCAGGCATGTTGCTGCCATGACCTAGTTCACTATCTCATGAATTTTTGTGAAATAGTCAAATGTCTCATTTTAAACATTTAATATGTCTTCTACTCAACTGAATGTCACAGGGAAAATGATAAGCATTAGGAAAGTAACCAGAAGGCAGTGCACTGCCATTCTGGCAGTTTACCTTCATTTCCATGACTTACATTAAATCTGTTTCTTGGATATCCACACAAGCTTCTGCTCGACTAATGAGGCTAAAACGGCAGACGAAAACATGAGATTTTTGAATCCACAAGCTACCTGTAATGTTTCTTATAACTGATGCATGAAACAAACATAAATGCCATCATATTTGGGCACAGATTACTTCGCACCACAGGGAATGTTAGAATTATTTTTGCCCTATGACATATCTGCCAGTCTTTGTTTTTGCATTCCAGCTCTGCTAATCAGATGATGCATCCAAAAGCATGCTGAGTATTTAAACCTGTCAGCTTCCTAAATTTATTGGGTGTTAATTAGTCTGATTCAAATAATGACGATAATTGATCTTTGTTCTGACAATTCAGTTGTAAAATTCATCATTATGTATCTTAATTACTAGCGAAAAGCTTATTCATTCTGCATCTGGCTCATTACAGTGCTGACAAATCTGTGATTTTGATTGTTTGGTAGGAAAACAATACAGTGTAATTCACAGTGCTAGTTATTGCACTTTTCTCACCAATCACCATGTTAACGCAAATGCTATGCTATGTGAAGAACTCTGGCTTTCTTTTTATTTTTTTTATTTATTTTTTAAATTTATTTTTATATACAATTTTAATTCTTATTTTTATTATTTTAATTGATGATCTTACTGCTCTAAATCTTTGATTTTCCTAATTTGCCATGCTGCCTTCTTTCCCTCTCTCACTTGTAGCTTTCTGTAGAAATTGATACTTTTTTATATGCACTGTGCTGCTAGTGGAAGCCGGTCACTAATGTTTATTGACGATGTGACTGATACAAGTAGGGTGAATTATAAAGTGTACAGGTCTACACTCACTGCTCAGACTGAGCCAAATACAGCAAAACTGATAGAACAGAACTTGACAATGTCAATAATGACTCAAAACAAGTTTTAAAAGGTGAACAGATTGGATATTCGTCAGTAGCCAAGTCAGTCATCTGATCTCAACCCAACAGAGCATGCCTTTCAGTTCCTGAAGACAAAACTGAATACAAACAACCAGCAACTGAAGGTGGCTGCAGTAAAGGTCTAACAGAGCATCTGAAGTGAGGAAACACACTATTTGGTGATGTGAATGGGTACTAGTCTTTGACTGTAGCTTTTCTTAGACGTATTAAAAAGTCCCCCTTTTAATCCTCTTAAAAAGCTTTTAAAAATGGGAACCTAAGTTTTGCCCTCTGTTAGCTAAAGCACAGGACCTAGCACTTATGGATCTGGTATACTGTATACACAGTATGATCTGTGAATAGAGTAGCTGTTTTGAGAGTTTTACAAATTAGTGAAACATTGTTAAGCTATGGAGTGAACACTAAATAAAGTGCATGAGGGATTTAGAGCATGAAATTTACTCCTGATGCTGCTAACAAAATCATGCTGCCATTATGTGTGAAGCTGGAATTGAGGAATAGACTGCCCATTATAATGTAATACTTTGTGTCACAAGCTACAATTTTAAGATGGGTAATGGCACAACAGATGCTGGTAAAAGGGCATGGTCTGAGTATGAAGTGTCTGGTACAGTGTAGCATGTTCTCCTTAGTCTGCAGGCATCTTAAACCATTAGCTCAATTTTGAAGATTATTTCTCACACTAAAGTATTAGAATTATTAGTGTTAGAAATGCTAGTGTGCTTTTTTTAAAACTTTGAATTGAACTCAAGTGCACTTAAAAAAGTCATGTTTAAACTCCACAATCCAAAAATTATATTACTAACAATTAAAAAGGGGTTTTTTTGAGAGGGAAGTGGATTTTTAAAATAGCTAAGCACTGTAGCAATCATTGAGGAAAGTATAATGCACACAGTGTCCTTTCAAAGTGTGCTGCATTGTATTTTAGAGGTCAAAGTAACATCCTAAGCCTATTGGGTTTTTTTTAAGCATTTCCCCTTTTAAATTCTCATGAATAAAAGCACTCACATTTGTCAAATGATGTTTCTCAGTCTGTTTTAGGACATGAGATTTGGCAGTATTTGGAAAAGCCCTTCAGACACACACAAATCTCAGATAAAGTTTTATTTTTTAACTATGGGGAATCATCAGTGCAAAACACCTAAAGCCCAACCACACGTTTTTCATACTTTACCAAGTCTGCTGTTGACCTGGCATCTTTGTTACGTCTTAGAAAACAGCTCTGCCAAAACATAGTTATAGGGAATTTCTGCTTGAACCCTCAAGTAATGTTTAATTAAGTTAAATTGCTATTTAAATATCGCTGACAAATGATATCCTCTTAGGAAAATGAATAGCATAATAATAATAATAAGGATCAGTAGTAATTAAACTACCTCTGTGGTATTATCATGAGAAGAAAATCAATATAATGTGACCACTGGACCATTACTATCTAGTGTGTATGCAAATATACATACTAGGTATTAAGTTGGCAGTACCATGAAATTACTAATATTACAACAATTTGGTAATAACAGTGGGCATTTGTATGCGATATTGCACTTAAATTTGTGTGCAGGGTAATACAGAACGTGAAGCAAAATGCAATGATGAAGACAAACACTATTAAAAAAAAAAAAATCAAATAAACAAAATAAAATTTGTATGTATTACAAATACACTGCTCAAAAAAATAAAGGGAACACTTAAACAACACAATGTAACTCCAAGTCAATCACACTTCTGTGAAATCAAACTGTCCACTTAGGAAGCAACACTGATTGACAATCAGTTTCACATGCTGTTGTGCAAATGGAATAGACAACAGGTGGAAATTAGAGGCAATTAGCAAGACATCCCCAATAAAGGAGTGGTTCTGCAGGTGGTGACCATAGACCACTTCTCAGTACCTATGCT
>VVHJ01033918.1:23848-41696 GCA_015107715.1 Tylochromis polylepis
TTTTTTTTCTGCATTTTTTTTTTTTATTTTCAAGCTTTTTTTTTTTTTTTTTTGCTTCATATCTACAGCCAGTTTGGTATCACTAATAACCCGACATGCATGTCTCTGGATTGTGGGAGGAAGCTGGAGCACATAGAGAACATACAAACAAACACAAGACTGCCCCAGCTGAGAACCAGATTGTGTGGTAAGCGGTAAGTAAAGCTATAATATTTAATTGACTTAAATGTAAATCTGTTGCAACCTCTCGATCATTATTCATGTATAATGGAAGTAGCAGCTTCTGTGAAATTTACCACTTGTGTAAGGTGTAGGTGTAGTTACACACAAAAACAAAAGAAAATGAGTTGGACATTGTTATTTTTTTCATCTACAGTACCACTAAAGCCTTGTAGAAGTAATTGCTAAAGGTCAAAAGAGGCTGTGTTTTACCAAGACATTTGTGTTTATCATTCAGGACAGATCAATACAATATTGTTGTTTTAAAGAACAAAAGCCAGGGGAGACTTAACACTGACCTTTGGTTCCATTTTCCATCGTGTTCAGGAGGTCATACAAAACATATAAATGAGGCCCCCAGGTTTCTCTGGAAAGAAAAGTTTCTTTTTTTGTTGTTTTTTTTTCTTTGTTTTTTAAGTAATGGGTCAGTGTTTAGCTGTGGAAAATGTGGGGATATTTTTATATCCCATTATTTCTCTGGTCTGCTGGGCCGTTGTTGTTGTTCCAGACTGACCGAAAGCTACTGCTTATTATCATCACCACGTTTACTACGCAGTTTGAGGTAACACACAGTAGTTAACTAAATACATTTAGCAAGTCACAATGATGTTCACTCTGAATATATGTTGTTAATTTTCTTATTTTCATCTCAAACCATCCAATCTTGCAGTATAATTTCACTTGTAATGTCTAATGCATTATTATACCTACACCTGCTGCAGTCCAAAGCCATCTTAGTGTTTACACATTGTTTAAAAAAATGGTGCGTAGACCACAGCTGCAGTCAGAATCATCCTATCTAGCTAAGGCAGTAGTTTTACCTTTTGCTATTATGCAAGATGAAGATAACCCCATTTATATCTGTTACAGTGTTACTGGTGAACACACACATCTGAACTTTCCTTGAATGTCTGGCTACAGTATGAGAATGTGCACAACTGACACCTGTATTTAAATTACTATAAGTGCCTCATAAGTCAAACTGGACTGTTGGGAAATATATATTGTTTGATATTATGGTTAGCAGTGCTGACTTTGAGGATGTCAGCATGGAGTTCATTAGCTGTCAGAGACCTCTTGCTACCACTTGCCTTATCAGCAATTCCAACTATGAACTTTCATTTGCCCAACCTTACCAATAATTTATGTGCCTTAATCACGAGCCTTTCCCAAACAGAAGAAAACTCAACACCAGACTGAGAAGTACTGTTTTGCTGCTCTCTCTCTGTTTGAACATTTCAAAGTTGTTTTCTCTTACCACAGCTAACATTTGAAGAGTTTTCTGCTAAACCGACTACTGCACCCAGCATGTAGCGTATACAGTTGTCTGCATGTATTGCAAAAAGAGAGTGTTGTCTGACACTCTGCAGAAGCTATTGTTTTCGAGAAGAAGAAAGTTAAATGTTCGACAGAAGAAGAATTTTTCAAGGTCTGCCTGTACCTTACCTCAAGAATAAGGTACAGGCAGGAAAGTATAAACAATTAATTGCCCCATTTACAAAGTAATATCTCTTCAAATTGTCACTCCATTTGCATCACAAATCTCCAAACAATCCTTTAGTAGCTCCAGCTTTTTCTGTGTGTGAACATTAAATATGTGCATTAACTGCAGCAACAGTGTTTCACATGCAAACCACACGCATCCTGTCATTGTAGATATCTGAGGGAGCCGTTTCTGACGTACATGTTGAAGATGGCATAGGTCTGAGCTGTATGAACACCAGTACAAAGTGTAACTTTGTGGTTATGAATGAAAACTAGTTGTTACTCTTGCACTAGCTGGTGTGAAAAAACATTTGAATGTTTAACATTCAAATCCAGTGTTTCTTTTTGCTTTTCACTGGAAACTAAGGTTGTATGAAGTACTGTGTGTGGTAAATCTCACAATGTGTTTCCAGCACTGAGAGTAAGGCAGGTGGATTCCAAAATAGCTCCTCTAACAAGTCCCGCAGAGAGAGGAAAAGAGACACCTTTGCGGGCCCATTGCTCCTGGGCTACAACATGTAGTGTGACGACTCAGTAACTCCAACAGGTCGACTTTAGACTATTTGGAGAGTTTTGAGAGACAGCCCGGCCAACTGTGAGGATGTGCTCTGACGCGCTACGTGATTCTTTATCTGCCATGCGTCTCAATCAAGTGTAATGTCTGCTTCCTGGCTTCTCCATCTTTACCCTTTGCTCCCTCTTTCCTCTGAGCATTTCTTTTTTTTATGATCTTTCCTCAGGTGGAAGAAGGGTAGATTCATTTTCTATCCAAATTGTGATGAGTCAGCCAAGCGATGTGTTTTCCACCTTCCTCTGAAATAACTGTTTGACTTAACTTACAAGATGTACTTTCTCCTGACAACCCAGAGGGAGAAGAGAGAGACAGTGTCTTTGTTCACAAGCTTGTAACTGCAGTGGACTGGTTGTGACTGTGTCCATAGACTGCCCAGCTAACTGGGACTTCACAATGGACAAGAGTCCTAGTTTTCCTTTCAGTGGAATATTTTGCAAGTATTCCCAATTTCCGTTTTTGTACCCTGTTCTATAAATTTAACAACTGACACTACTGACATCAAAATCTCCTCCGTACCAAAATGCATGGATAACTTTTGAAGATATATATATATACAGTATATAGCGGCTCCAGTATATAGTATATATACTGAATACTGATGACATGAAATCTGTGACAGAAAGTAAGCAGGGGATTGGTTCAGTAAGAATTTTGTGTATTCAGATGTCTGTTATTGGACACCGAGGTACAGGGAGTCTTTGGGTCCTTGTGACTGTTTTAATGTGTACAACACATGGAGTGTACCTGATTGTACACATCAGCTGTAAACTTCTTGGACAACCAATCCAAACATTAGTTATTTACATAGAGCAAAATTAGATAGCGCAATTAGCACAAAATTAGAGATGGATCAGATTATCTAGGAATGTTTTCTAAATGCCAAAATTGAATTTATTTGTCATGTAGTAATTAATTGAATTAATTGTTTTTCAAATACTACTTTTACATTGAAAAACTGCAAATTTTGTTTGTACAAAAACCTATTTTTTTTAGAGGTAAAGCATTTTCTTGCTTCAAACAAATCTACCACGACTCCCATAAAGATAGCAACAAAGTAGCAGCTCTCTCAACTCCAACTCCCAAGCAGGTATCGATAACTGTGAAAACAAAGACAGTACTCGCGGTGAGGAGTATACTTCTTAAAATATGGGCTATTGCCTAATAAGAAGTATACTTATCAGTGAATGCTGGTATTTGTTTCCACAAAAGTAGGCCTTTATCATCTCAAACTCGTCTCCAGTCAGAAAACTTTTTCTGGCCTCTGAATGAGTGAGCAGTTTTAAAGAAACAGACTGAAGTGAGGAGGTTTTCAGATGGCAGAAGCTAAAGTCAGTTTTTCTTTGGGTCTGGTCAAGGGTGTTGAAGTCCGTCCCTGCATAAGCAGTGTGGGGGACTGGTACAGCGGCTGCGGCTGACTGATCTGTCTGCTCATTAAGGCACTGGTGAGCCCATTTGGCCTGGTCCTGTAATGGGAGCCTGTACTGTGTCAGAAACACTTATTTGCTCCACAGCCATCACAGAACATTAACATTCACGACAGCCCATCACATGAGGGCGGGTGAGGGGGGTCAGAAGGGTGTCTGAGAGGGTTTGCTCACTGCCCCAGCCTGCTCACTCCCACACACACACACACACTTCAAAAGCCTGCGTTCTCTCAAGGAAACATGCAATCAGCCCTCTAAGTAAAGGTCACATTTGCAATGCAGGTGACTCAAGCAGAAGGCAGAAAGTAATTGGCTGACGGGACGGGGAGCGCTAATACCTTGTCTCTGAAAGATTATGTGATGGATGGGAAATGCTTGGCATTGGCGTAATTAGATGTGTTTGGAAGAATCTAGACCAGGCCAAGGTCTCCACTTATGGTAAGTGAAAGTAAAGAGGGAAGAAGGGGGACAGTCAAAGAGAGAGTGGTGTGACTGAGTAACAAGGATCACACGAGGCCTCCACTAAATTTAGGAGCTCTAGAGAAAAAGAGAGACAGAAATAGATCAAGGAAAAAAGTAATTTAATTTTAAATATTGTTTTACTTCTAAGGTACATAGGACTAATGAACTTGAGTGATACACATACTAGCACAGCTTTGTTAAACAGCAGGTCAGGCAGGTGCTTCGGTCAGGTTATTAACATCATTTCTAATACTTTATTATATTAGAAAATAAATGTTACTGTAACAATGCTCTCAACTGTAAATATTATTAAATGTATGACCCTCCCCAATGTAGAAGTAAAACAGATACTGTACAATGGAGAACTCATATAGAGAAAATCAATTTTACTGTACAAACTGAAGAAAAACAAACATACTGGAATGAGCGAGGAACGCAGAGGAAAGCACACATAAGACAGGAGGAGGGGGAGATGAGTGCAAAGCATTCTAATTGAAGTGGGCCAGCTGTGGTGGGGTGAAACCCTTTAAGACACATGCATTATTTACATAGTGTGTGTGTGTGTGTGTGTGTGTGTGTGTGTGTGTGTGTGTGTGTGTGTGTGTGTGTGTGTGTGTGTGTGTGTGTGTGTGTGTGTGAGACAGAGAGACTGTGTCAGTGAAACACACGGTGCAGCCCAGAGTAGGAATGTAAAACTTGAGTGGACCCCAGGCCCTCGCTTAGCCTTAATAGCTTTCCTGTCCACCTCCTCCTGCTGCATTAGAGTTACATTTCCACTCTGGGGGGGATGTTCTCTCTTTTATATATTTATTTATTCTATTTTCTATCCCTGCCCAAATGCACCGTCTTCATCCACGCAGTCACTTCACAGAGGTGGCGCTGCAAGGCTCACTTCAAGAAATGCCTAAACACACCTACAGGGATCAGGCAGAGACAGAGAGAGACAATAAAGTTTCCACAACCATCAGTTCTGCTCACACATTCACACCTCTACACACACACACACCTGTAGCTTTGCTTCACATTCAGACAATGCATCATGGAGGCCCCTTTGTTTGTCAGGCTGTTCCATTATTTACCTCCTCCCCCTCTCCATCCACCTGGGCCTTCGAATGCCATTTATCATCCCTGAGAAACCTTGTGTCTGCTAGAACTTGAAAACCTGATGAATAAATAAACTAGTTCCTCCACATTGCAACACTTCCTGTCCTCTTCACAGGAACAAAGACAAAGAGCTGAAATGCGGCGTTGCAGTCAGAGTCCTGGGCGGACTCTACACAGACTGGATTGTACAGGCTTTTGCTTTGCTTGGAAAAAAAAAAAAAGTCCCTGACTTCATAAAGCCTTCCTTTGATTTTCAAAGCCTTCTAACAGTTTTCAGAATTTTTCTACAAGTCATTAAAGTCATTAAGCTACATGATAAGAAGAACTCAGAAATGGTGTTAAACTGGTCCCTTGTGAGATTACACTGGCACAGCCTTATCCTTTGCTCTTATACTATCAGCCCTGTAGCTAACATGTGCAGCCCAATCATTCTCTTTCTTGAGCTCAGGCTTTCTTCAGCACGCATCCATATAGTCCACTATTTGTTCAGACTGCCAGCCAGCACTGTCGAAGCATTCTTGTCTACCCCACAAGCTGGAGTCAGCCAAAAAGTGATCTGCCGTTAGTGATTCAATTACTATATCCGGCTGGCCTCCACTCCCTGGGGCTGCTAGTGGGGGGTACCAAGGAAGATGGGAGTGCTGCGTGGAGCAAAATCACAGTCATTTTGCACCGTAACAGTACAGAATTAAAGATTAAGCCAATTAGAAAAACAAGAGGAAGTTGTTATGTCATTTCCAGCTGTTTTCGCTTTTTTTCCTCTCCACTTGACACGAATGCGTGTGTAAATCCCTGTGAATGCCTGTGTGTGTTTGAAGTAACTGATATTGTAAAAGCATTCCCATGTGGACTGTAAGCTCCCGACAACTTTTAGGCGCAGTAATACCGACAAGGCTTTAAGCCGCAGGCATACCCTGGATGAAATATTTGCTGTGTCTGCCAGGAGACAAATCTATTCTCTGCTTTCTGTAAAATACTGCCTATGCGGCAATATCTTATTTGTAGGCTGAGACCAGAGTCTCACAGGGACCAATTTCCATCCCTGTGCTTTGTGTGTTAATTACAAGGGTCAGAAAGACTGATGGCTTAACAGAGAAGGTTATAAGGTGAGGTTATAAGTGTCCAGCTCGCCCTCATCCTTCCTAATTCCCATACTTTTTCCTTTTTTAATCTCTATTTGAGGCTTTTCTTCTCCAAGGGGTGTTCATGGATGAAAGACGATCTCAGTTGACTAGAAATATCAAATTCAGGAGCTGCCATAGATGATAATGGATGACAAGGGGAAATTTCCATATCCTCTGGATCCTAGTGTTTGTGCTCCAGGTAGCACCAGTGGACGTACATGGAGGTCATGTGAAAGCTCTTTCTCCCCTTCTTAAGGGAACTGTCTCTCACTCTTTCTCCGTCTCTCTCTGCTTCATACTCTCTTTCCCTTTTCCTATATGTTGACACGAGTTAAACCCCCTCAAGTCCTGCTTCTTGGGATGAGCGAACCAGTGGGGCAAGCTGTGCGGGGATTGCATAAAATGTCATCTTCGCTCAGATGGCTGCTCGGTTAACATCTCATGTGTTAATTGGAAAAAGATATCACATTACAGCTCCACTAAATTTATACATTTTTCTTAACCTTGTCATGTCTATATAAGAGGAGGTAAAAAAGAAGAGTCAGAGATAAAAACTCAGATTTTTTTTTCTCGACATCTTCACACTCCTGACTTCACAGATGTTAATGCCTCTGCGGTCCAAACACATTTCACAGTTGTCTTTTTTTCCCCCCAACTTTGAGAAATCAACTGTGTGCCAGCAAACATGCTGCAGTGTTACATACAATCTCTCTCTCTCTAATTATCTTGTGAGAATTTAAAAGCTGAGATATGCAGATTGCTTCTACAAGGATCTAAATAACAGATAACATTATGTATTTTCACTCACCCATGCAATATAAATGTGACTCAATATTCATCATCTCAAAGAGCACATATTAAACCATTAATGCAATGCACGCCCTCGCCTGCCTTCTGAATAACCTAATTAGTCTTCAAATGAGATGTTGGCTGGTCTCTTATATTGTCTCATTTCACAGAAATTGGGAGGAAATCCACCGAGACAAGACAGATAGCACAGCTGTCTTAAGAGGTGCTTAACCAGACTTCACTACCATGACAATCTGAGAGGGATCGTCCATTGTCTCTCTCACACACATGCGCACAAACAACACACTGCATAGATAATGGTGAACATTATATTCTTATGCATAAAAACCACATATGCAGCAGGCACAGATGTGTACCCATGCAACACTTGCTCCAAGTCCTTAAATGCTCAAACTGGGTGAGTGGGTTGGTGTGGGGGTGGGGGTGGAGGTGGGGTTCCCAGACCCCTGAGAAGACCACGCACCCTCAGGTGATAATTAGTGTGCAGTTCAGTGACCTTGCTGGGGCACGACCAGGAGAGGTAGGAACCATGGAAGTTTTAGCCTGAAATTTTCTTCTTGAAATAAAAAAGAAAGTTTAGACAGCTTTTGTCTTGCTGCATGACACACAGAAATAAAGCTAACAGGAGGAGTTATAAAGTGAAGCGCTATATCATAATGATGAAACCTCAAACTCAACAGCATGCAAGGCCATGGGGGGTTTGTTATAATTGTACTCATGGGCTGCGATTGTGTTTTAAAGTATGACTTGAGTACAGACTGCACGACACATGTACTGAACATAATCAGAGCTGGAACAATCAGTTATTTTTGAATAACCTTTTGTAATAGGAAGTTAATATAAAGGTGAAAAAGAGAGACCCTCTAAAAATTTTATTAGTATTGTTTATTTTTCAGTTGTAATGAGGAAAATATAAACATAATGTAATGAGGGAATCACTTGTTATTAAAATTAAATGTTTGCCGTCTCATTATGTGGATGCTTAGTGGTAGCTTTTGTTTAATGTGAGAATACGACGTGCTACACTATGAATTCATCGAAATTTGGTTTAGGTTCATGAAAACCTTTAACAAGTTGATATCTTAACATATAATTCCACATGCCGACCTATAAATAAATACAATAAATACACAATCCACTGCGTACTTTATTTGATATTCTCTTCAGTTAGTCAAATACTTGTGTTGTTATAGTAATAAATGTATTTGTTTTTTCATCAGTGAGCCACTGACTTTGATTCTACACAGCTATGGGATAATCAAATACGAGAAACAATCAGTAACACTTCCGATCACCAGAAGCATTTGCTGCGACTGAGCATGTGTGTTACCAACCCAGAGTCCCCCAGCATCACCTCTATCCACCTTTCTTCTCCACCACAGAGCTTCAGCTGTTGTGACAGCCCTGCTACCATGGGAGCATCTATTTCAGCACAAGCCTTGATCTTCAGTGACTTCACATTCGACTCTTGGTCTCTAATCAGATGTGCCACACATAAACCCCCAGATGGATCAGCTGCAGGATCTTGAGTAGGTGCAGTCCTGGGCAGGAGTGCGCCTCTAATGTGCAACGCTCCGGGGTCATAGCAAGCTTGAAATGAACCACACAGGTCCTCTGACCAACCGACTTGAAAACATGTAGTCCACCTGCTGCCAACTTTCTGACATACAGAGACCGAAACTCACTGAATGACTTATGAAAACGACCGATTCAATCCTAAATTACCCTCTTCAGCATGTTCCTTTTTCCAGTGAGTCACTATAGTCTTCAACACACACACAAATGATCAAAGTCTAGTGTTATTGCAGATGTCCCACCCTCTGCAGGCGGATAATTACAGTGTTAGTGATGGGGAGAGGCGGAGGGTGGGGTATGGGACAGACTGGGGGAGAGAAGGGGTAGAGGAGAGAGTCGAGCAGCACAATGATTCATCACCAACGTGCTCAACACACATCCCTCCTCGGCAACATGCCCGCTCCAACCCCCCACCAGCAGTTTGGCAGAATGCCCAGGAGTGACAAGGTGACACTGGCTCTTTTTTCATGTGCTGCAGCTCCACGCCACTCCAATCAAACTGCGAGCAGCACCTCTGCTTCACAACAACACACCGGCCGCTGACTGGCAGGAAGAGAGGTAAACCAGAACTGCGATCGGACATAAATCATTCAGTGGCTGACAACTGCTGCCAAACGTTGATTGCTTTCTGGTTATCTTCAAACCCCTTGTTTCATTGTCTCCGTTAGTGGCAACATATGTTGGGAGTAAAACAGAAAAGTCTAAATATAAGTCATTGCATGTGTGAGTTGACAGGCTTGGTGACACTATTCTGCAAAGACAGTACCCATTGTGTCTCAAATTTGAGACGTGATCAGGATTAGAATGTGTTACAGAAATTAAACCGATTACCAGTGCTCTCTAACTGTTGAAAAAAAAAATTATAAATTTGTTTTTCTATTCAACAACCACAAACTAAGTACAGCTTCACTGAAATGAGAGTTGGCCTGCTTTCCTATAATTTGAGCTGAAAATGCAAGGGACAGAAGGGTATTCATTAACGCTCTACAATATGTGGAAGTGTTTCTGGGACCTACAGTCTATGATTCAAAAAGAAAAGGAATTTATTGTTGACAAAATGTTATTTTTGACCACTTTCTTTCTTTCTTTTTTTTTAAAAAAAATCAATCTAAACGAATAGCAGGTTAGCAGGTCCAAATATGGCATTTTATTGTCTTCAGGGAGACACTATGGATCCACATGGAAGGTAAAACATCGACAACAACAACAATAACACTAATGAATTTTGCGGACAAGGATTTCTAATATGACATTCACCATGACTCCCTAATGATTCTCGGCAATGTGTCACTGAAACGTAGCTGCTGATGACAGCATTGTCACTTTACCATGAATTGTTTCAAGGCTGACCTAGTATTGAACTTAGCTTCTCCATTTGGCCTCTTGACAGCTGTATCTCTTAACCATGCGCATCACAATAATGGTCAAACAACTGAGACCGCATCTCATAATAAGAATGACTGTTCATGCTGGCTATACATTTTCATAGCCAGACGTGGAAGAACTATGCACTTGAATTAGCAGCACTGCTGTTCAATCATACAAGCTCCATATACCGCAGTGCTAACACAGCACTAAAATATTAGACTAATCGTAACAACAGCAGGGATTAGACTGTAAAGACCTTAAAAAAAATCAAACCAAAGCTGAACATAAAAACTCACACAGGAGAGGATGAGATAGGGTTCACAGTTTCCTTTAGATTTGAACTTTAAATTGCACTGATACTATACCATTTTTTATAAATACTTACCGTCCTCTGTTAATTTAGCAACAATTACATAAACAATAATGGGTTACTGTTAAAAGACACAAAAAGAGGACAATAAGTAAAAATATTAGCAGACATGAGATGTGAGAATGACATTAGCTGTGTCACTAAGAGCCACTAAATGACATATGCATAAGGTGAAGTGGCAAAGCCCTCTAGTGGCTGTAAAACTGTGAAGGAAGCCAAGAATGACGTAACTTAATGTCCTTTACAGTCCAAAGACATATATGTTAGGTTAATTAGTGATTCTAAGCAGAAGAAACTGGATGAATGAATAGCATTTTTGTTCCCACATTTGAAATCAACTCATTTCAACACTGACTCTTGTAACAGTTTTGAAAGACACGGAGAAATTGTGTTTGAAAACGCATCTATGTATTCTTCAAGAGGGTATGAACAAATGAAACCCTGTTGTTTGCTTGGGGAAAACTCGTGCTGGAGAGATCCAGTACAGACAGGATGCTCATTTTTCAAAAAGAAGTGCAGGTGAACTTCACTAGGGTGGGGTAGGTGATAGCATGGACAAGCTTTCACCACATCATTAAGCTGTTTTTGCAGAAATCTGCAAAAACACCTGTTCAGGATGGCTGCAGGGTGTTCTGAGGATGTAAGCTCATTGTACAAGCAGATAATCTGTGCCCACCTTTGTCTGCAACAATTTTCTCTCTCCAGCGTGTGTGAGGATACACGCTTCATGAATGTTATCATTTATTTGATAAGTCTGTGCTAATTAATACATTTTGCGTTCGTTGATAGAATAGCTTTTATGCTTGTGTCAAAACACTTATTCTTTATTTTTTTTACTTTTAATTTTTCTGTTTTTAAGATTGAAATAAAAATGGTTAATAAACAAAAAAGAATCTGTATAAAAAATAATTCTCCTGCAATAAAGGGGACATCATGTCATAATTTGAATTGAGGAAATGAATGCAATGAGTTATATTCCCTCTTGTGTATTTAAAGTACACAGGTTGGTTTACAAGATTATTCTGCTCACATAATTAAATCCCTGTAGCGCCCTTGAGTTCAGCTCCTCTATTACATTGCAAACCTTACATGATATTTATTTGGTGTACAACCCTGTAAAAACTAAAATTTTAAATAAATAACAACCCTTTTTTTTTATCACGGTTGAAAACTACTGCAGACATGTAGGAAAAATTAATTTTCCACACCTCAATGAGATGCTCTCTTAAACGCTCAAGGACAGAGCCCGTCTGTGAGTGAATATGTGTGTGCACTCCTTCAGCACTCAAACAAAGCTAACTACTTCATTTCCACTCAGGGATATACAGTAACAAAGGGTCAAAGTCTTCTGAAGCTATCAGATAGTGCAGCTTCTCTACCACAAATGGACACTGCAGCAATGCAAGACAGATTGATTTCTACATATTGAAAACAAACACTTTTACCTTGTGGGAGGCATTGTTTTCCCTTAGGCTGATGTTGATTAAAAAGTGTAGAAAAGAGAGGATCAATTTGCATCTGACAACCCGGAGGTAAGCAGAAAATGATAATGAAGGATTTAACTGAATCCCTCGGCACGGGATAGAAAACAGATAAAGAGTATGGGAAACGATGCTGTAAGAATGAAATTTCTCAAATCGAAATACAGAGGAAATATTATCATAATTCATATGCATGGTCTATATGCAGCTTAATTGTTTAAAATCCAAGACAAACCTTTCTCGGTACAGGCAATATAATTAGGGTTTGCCTAAATAAGAAACGTTCAGTCACACACATACACATAGAAATCTGCGCAAACTGTGGGAGGTGCTGTAGCAGTTTGCCAACAGGAGACATTCACGCTTTGGTGCATCTGGAAGGGTGCTAGCTAATTCCCAGGACTTCCTATCCCATATAAGAATTGTGGATGACTTTGTTCGTCATTAGCTATTCACACAAACCACCAGCTCTGCATGTAAGCCACTGCCTCACAGTCTCCTATGGCGATCTCCTCTCTTTTGAGTCTAGACTCACACCTTTATTCTCCCTGCTATCAAACACACACATCAACGCACAGTATGTGACCACATGACATGTCATCTGCCGATATAGCTCTGTTGTCACAGGCAGCAGGCGCTGATTACTAAGGATGTCACCCATTGTGCCCTGTGGTATCACACAAAGGTCTGTGATCATGACGAGTGCAGAAACTCACAGTGTGTGCTCAATCCAACTGGGTGACAGAGGAGAAGTTCTGCCATGGAAAGGGCTAATTTACAGCCTTTCTTACACTCCAAGTTACTTGTTTGCTTTTACATCTGTCTAGACAGCAGGTAATATATCACGTAGGATATGTTGATTTAAACTTCTTATATCTTAAAAGCAAAGCAGTGTTAGAGTGCAATCATATCAGAAAGTGATCTACCAACAGTCACAGTGTAGCTTTCCAGAAAAGATCATATTTGCAAGTCCTGCAGGACCTAATGCTAATTACTGCTAATTTTCTTTGTAAGAAATTAGATCTCAGGATAGTTGAGAAAAATAAAAATGTGGAGAAAGAAGCAGTAAAGAATATGTACCTTTAAAAGCTCTGTAGCTCTATCCATGCTAAAAAGAAAAACCTACAGTCCTGATGCAGAAGATTTAAAGCAGCTGGAATAGCTGGTCTGACTGCATTTGTATGTGTATCTGCCATATACACAAAACACAAGCTAGGATTCCCTAATATAAAGTCTCGACTAAACAAGAGTTCACTGCACAATGTAAACTCATTTTAACACATCTTAGTGCTACAGTAGCCATAAAAAAGGTGTGTTAAATAGACTTGCACATGACTTGACAAAAGCATATATGATGGCATGAAGTTTATTCACAGCAAAGATTTTAATAAAAATGTGGAATTTAACGTATTTTGCAGTGTAACAAAACTTTGTAGCAAAGCCAGGAACTGAGAAAGTTGTGTGACACCAGCAGGGGTGCGCACAGCATCATTGCACAGCAGCCAGCAGCCCATGCAGTCAGCTGTGCCAGGCACAATAGAACTCTGCAGAGTGGTCTGATGAAGCTATCCATGGTATCGTCGGCTGTCACTGAAGAAATGTGGGCGGCTGGTGTCCTTTTATAAGGGCAGCACCCTGAAGGATTGAAGAGGATCATTCTGATTGCCTGAACATGAGTGATTCTGAGTGGCTATAATCCTATAGAGCCCTGTTAGAGAAAGATGCCTGTGCAAAAATAGAAAATATAGATTTGACTTTTGGTTTTTCATCACTTCTTTTCAACTCTCCTAACAACTTGCTCTGTGCTTCTCAGAGTTGAGTATTTAAACCCAGTCAGTTAAAACCACTGGAGTACATATATCTAATCTGCAATGAAATGTAAATGTTCCCTTTTGCTTTGTAGCCCTTGTGCTGACCACAGTTTGTGTGGCTTCTCTGATGTGTCTAAAAGTCTGACATCCCTCATCGAGTGCTCTAGCTTGGCCAGTTGCAGTCTTTTTACTTATTCCAACAGACTTAGCCAATTGTCACTTCAAAAGCAGCATCACAGCAGTTGGTGATATGCCACTGTTATATTTATACAAAAGTGAAGCTTCGATTCAAAAAAGTGCAATCATTTAAAAAAAAAAAAGAAAAAAAAAAAGAAATTACTTACCCTTTTTGACCTGCTTCCCTAACATCATAAATCAGCATCTGAAGTTTTTCCATGGCCACTTTACCTATTTTCAGTCTACATCTGTGCAGCTGAGCACATGTACAAGTCCAGCATACTGTATATAAAGTTCCAGTAATTTATTTTTCTGCAGCGGCAGCAACAACCACATCTCTGATGCCCTGCTATGTTAAATCAACCTTAATCTTAACACACCTTTGTTCACTGTAATCACCACAAAATTCCTAAATCGAAAAAAAGAGGGGGATAGATTCCTTCATGAACTAGCTTCTCATATTTGACATTTAATGAATAACCTAAAATCCAGCAATGCTGACTAGTTCTATTATTGCATTACCAATGGTAAGGAGGAGGTTTCTGCATGTTTGAGTCAGCATTTTCTGTAGTTAAATATCACCTGAAGTGCTGGAACTCTCCAGAAACACACCATCTTCCACAGTCTGACATCCAAACAATTCTTATGTTTCATTAACTTTTTATTTCAAGTGGCAGTGGTAGATATTGAGGTTTATCACTGTTATTCATGAGAGGAAAATGTATATAGCAAGGCCCCCACAGCTGAGCAGAGAGAAAACAGAAGACAGAAATAGAGGGCCAAGAGTGAGGGCCCATTTTCATTTTAATCAGTCAGCTTGTTGATTCAGTTGGCTATGAGCACTCTACAAACAAAACCAAATGGCAGCTCCTGGCACTGTCAGAGGCGCAGAGACTCTGAGCAGAGTGATGAGAGAAGAAACATACAGAAAGGGAGTTTGGGAAATCAAGGTTTCATTAAGCTGGCCAAACACAGTGAAACTCGGCACTGACCAGCCACTCCAGCGCAGGAGTCCTGCAAACACAAGACTGCCTGAAACTGGACGTCTCACTTCTGAGGGTCCTGCAGAGTCTATGGCAGTAGCTCAGTAAAACTGAACATATTGTAGGACTTCAAGAAACAGACAAGGCGGTAAAAAGAAGGGTGAACGCAGTTCCCTCGTTCTTTATTTGAATTATTCTGAATGGTCAATGGAGAGGGAGGTGCAGATATCTGAATGACACATTTAGAGCAATAATGAAGATAAATGAAGTCCTTCAAAACTACTCATGTCTGATAACCACCACTATTGATAACAGCTTCATTATCCCTCTGAAGCTCTTCATTCTAAGCCGAGCCACAAGCCCTTCTTTTGTTTTGCAGGTGCTGACCTGAAGGCTGATGAGGTTCATGGAGTAGACATCACAGGGGGGTGTGTATGTCAATCACCACATGGTGATCTCCTGAATGCCTGTGTAAGTTGTGCCACTCGGCCACCGGACTACATGTTAAACAATTAGGGAAAAGCCGCCTTTGCACCTCTGCTTAATTGGGAAAACGTCAGGCTCCCCGGCTGAAAGCAGTCTGACATTTTACCCAGATTACAGTCTCATCCGAAGGCTTTTCCATTAGCCAAGGTATGCCTCCCAATCAATCTCCCTCTTCTCTGTCTTCCAGCTTTCCTCTCACTGTCTTGTTCTTCCAAGCTGAAATCACTCTTTGCCCAGCGTGTTACAACAGCCATTTTAAATATCTGAGAAACAAAAATGGCAAACTGAAGAAGCTGATGCGTAGCTTCCCTTTATTCAAGCTCCATGAGAGCTTGTGTAAATTACTGGCACAGCTTCAAGGGTGAGTTTCATAAAGACAAACTATACACGAGAGTCAGATAGAAAAATGTATTTGTCGCACAAAAAGATTTAGTTCTTTATTATTTCAGCAAGGACTAATATTTTTACCTCAGTCTTCCTCCTGGTAATTCTTTCCTTCGTTTTTGCAATTTTGTCTGTTCCTATTTTTCTTTTTCCTACTCCATGTCTACATTTTGTTTAATTTGTTTTGACCTCCCGTGTATGGCTTAAACCTCAGTAATAAAGATTTGGTTTTGCATTTGTCTGCCGCTGGTGTTCTGCATTTGGGTAGTTTTGTCTTCAAATAATCACTGAGGTGCTGATGTGCTTCTAAGCCTCTTTTGATAGGCTTCTTTTCCATTTCCCTACATAAACCACACCTCACACTGTTACTAAGAACTGCTGATCCTCAGACCTTTTCAAATTTTTCTTTGCTTCGGCAAAGGGCAGCAAAAATCAATGAAATAGTCCAACTGGCTATACACTACATCCGAGGCTTCTTCAGGTAATAGGGACACTTCTACTTATCTTATACTAGTAATACTCCCGACACCCAATATTATACTTATTGTAGCAAAGAGATCAAATACTTTAGCAAACAGCTTTTATAGTACAGTTACTCCGCCACCCTTACATGCAAGTCTGTCATACTGATATAGTTCAATATTTATTTACAAAACTGTAAGTGAGATATTTCTTGGTCAGTCTTAGAAAATATCACAAAGGCAAACTAGTAATAACTTATACTCCCTCATGGCAATTTGATTCTCAAACACATTTGATCAATTTTGCAAAACAACAAACAAACATAATCAGCACTGTACTAGCCACGGGTTTAATTTCACTCTAAACACATAGTGTTGCTGTCAGAATTGATGTCCCACCACGATAAGCATTTATAGACCTTGAACACTTTGATAAGCAACACAGCATGGTCTTTGAAGTCTGATAACAGGGTGTAACATAAAGACCGGCAAATTGCTGGGACAGCTGCATAAATCCTTGCAGATAAAGATGAAATGAGGGAAAAAAAGAAGATTCTACTCACTCTTACAGCTTAAATTAGATTTTTTTTCCCCTATGCTATAGCACATCCCACCCAATCCCAATTTACTCAATCCAGTTTACTCAAATATCTAAGCTAATATCCAATACTGTTAACAAATAAAACATAAGTCAGTAATCTTTTAACTGTTTAGATCAGTGATGTCAAACAAATTTTGGGCCTCATACAATCCACTTTGATCTCAAGTGGACAGGACCAATGAAACTGTCAGTGTAAAGAGGTTTAACTACGCATTTAATCCCTGATACAAATCAAAACAAGACAGAAGTGCAATTTCAATTTCTATATTAGTGAAAAAACAGGAACTTTTCTGTAATTTATTTGCTTATCTATTACTTAATTACTTTGATGTAGTATGAATGACCATGAGGAGATCTTTATCAGTAGGAAAAGCTATAAAACTAATGAAAATATAGTTGAGAGTCCAAAATTTATGCACTCCTTAACATTTTTCAAAGTCATCCAATGGACCAGATTGTACAGTCGTGGCCAAAAGTTTTGAGAATGACACAAATATCAGTTTTCACAAAGTTTGCTGCAAAACTGCTTTTAGATCTTTGTGTCAGTTGTTTCTGTGATGTACTGAAATACAATAACAAGCACTTCATACGTTTCAAAGGCTTTTATTGACAATTACATGACATTTATGCAAAGAGTCAGTATTTGCAGTGTTGGCCCTTCTTTTTCAGGACCTCTGCAATTCGACTGGGCATGCTCTCAATCAACTTCTGGGCCAAATCCTGACTGATAGCAACCCATTCTGTCATAATCACTTCTTGGAGTTTGTCAGAATTAGTGGGTTTTTGTTTGTCTACCCGCCTCTTGAGGATTGACCACAAGCTCTCAATGGGATTAAGATCTGGGGAGTTTCCAGGCCATGGACCCAAAATGTCAACGTTTTGTTCCCCGAGCCACTTAGTTATCAGCTTTGCCTTATGGCATGGTGCTCCATCGTGCTGGAAAATGCAT
>VVHJ01033921.1:0-12587 GCA_015107715.1 Tylochromis polylepis
CATCATTGATTATGTGGACACTTCCTTTAGCTCAGCTCCTTCTGTTTGATCTGCGCTCATATAATTTGTGGTTTTGCAGCTTTAAATCCTCATAGTTGACTTTTGAGGTGTGTGTGTGTGTGTGTTGTTAGGGTAACAACCAAAGGGCATCCACATATCAACCTCACGAAGCAGCAGATCCCTGTTTGGTCTCAGAGGAGCGTAAATCTGCTCTCTTTTGTCCCCGTGCTCTCACAGCGGTGAATTGTCCCCTTTTTTTGTTTTTTTTGTTTGCAGACTCGTTTTAATCATTCCTGGAAGGCACGCTCGGCTTTAATTAAGAGCAACATGGCAGGAAAGCCTGTGATGACTCCTCCAGAGGGAGGGCAGGGCTGCTCTTTACCCGGGTGTATCACATACCTTCAGACGGGACCGGGGCCATTAGCTTTGTTTTGATCAATTCTGCTTCAGAAAGTGAAGATCGGCCGGTTTGTGTGGTGTCTTTACGGCCATGTTACCTTCATTAAGTCCTGAAAAGAAGATGAGATGGAATTCAGGAAATTGGGGTGGCCTTTCAAGGAGTAGGCTTACAGTTTAGGAAAGATGGAAATCGGATTTTCTTTCATTAAAATCACCACAAAGCTCTCCACTTCCTGCACATGCTGTCCATTTCAGACAGGTTTACTTCATGCTTATTAAAAACATCATCTCATAGAACCTTACAGGCTGCATACTGTTCAACAAATACTGTGATCTGATCCACTCCAGCCCAAAAGTCTGTAATTATTCATGGAATTACAAACATGTCAAATAGAAATACTGTAAAGTCCTGCAAGGGAATACTTTTTTTTTTTATCTGCTGCACAAAATAAAATAAGCACAAATTATTTCTCACAAGGTGAATTTAAAACTTGATTTCCTTTTTAATCACAGGCATTATTAATGACAGGTATTTCTGTGCTTCGGTCTGAGGAGCGGTGTGCGGCTGGTAAACAGGTTGCAGATCACCTGCTGCAGGCGCTTGGTCCTCCATCCGAGTGACGGCTCCTTATTACCGAGCAGCAAACGGCGATTTCCAGAGGAAAGTGCTGATGCGGCGGGAGGCGAGAGGCTGCGATGAATTAACCCGTGTTGACTGCCGTGCCGCCGTTTCCCTCGCCACAGCACTCTGTCATCTCTCTGCATGCGGTGGCAGGACGTAATGGAAAGATGTTTTCTTTCCTCATGACTCGCACTGTAAAACCAAAGCACACATCTGAGATCTTTTGGTTTTACAGGTGGTGCACACATGAAAGCAGGTGCTGATGGACCACGTTAGAATCTAAGCCTCTGTATCCCATTATGCACGTGGAGCTGTTACAGGTAGCATGCAGACCTGTCTGAAGTGCCAGCTTTTTAAACCAGGTCTGTGCCCGGTGGCCGGATTCACCGGCCTCTTTCTGTCTCCGGTTTGTATTTGAGGACTCAGAGTCTCTCTGAGTGGTATTAAATGCTTTATGGTAAATTACACTCTGACAACAGTTCCACTTTTGGTCTTTTTCTGTCCTGCAGATGAGTTTTTGTTGTTTACTGTGAGGTGAACTCTTTCTGCCTCCTGAGTGACCCTCAGTAACCTTGAAGCTGTAGATTCAGGAAGTCTGTCTCTCCGCAGCTTTATTTGTTGTTTGGAGCTGAACGCAGAGGAAATCGTAATGAGGGGAAAGTTTGGATAAACTGAGAGGGATCGATGTGAATGCTGAGCGTGAGGTGAGTGCTCCATGCTGTACTGTAGCTGTATGAAATGTGTGTGCTCTGCAGGAGGAGGAAGCTGCTGCTTCCTGCTTTTTCCTGCTGTGTGTGAGTGGCCGGAGCGGAGACGTGCCCATCGCCCAGCCGTAAATATCCGATTCTGTCAGAATTATATCAGAGTTGTAAGCCTGCTGCTGAGATATGAAAAGCATCTTCCATGTTAACCTGCTGTCCCGCAGGATATGGTGGAAGTGAATCCAAGAAATTGTCTTACACGATTTCCCATCAGACTTCTTTGATCCAATCAGATGGAGCAGATTGCAGCCGTGTTTTTATTTTTTATTCTTTGGGGGGGTGGGGTTTTTTTGTGTTGTTGTTGTTGTTGTTGTTTTTGTTGTTGTTTTTTTTACAGAGGAGGAAAAAAAAATACAGTAATTGTGTTTCATCATGCAACTGATCGATGACTTAAAAAAAAAAGGCTTTGCAGTGATTTCTAGTTTACAGAGCTGGAGGAAATTATAGAAGGATCATTTATCATCATCATAATCAGTTGCTCGTGGGACTTTTTGCAAATATAACAGCTTATATTGCCGTTTTCTCAAAAGTGCATGTCCTGGTTTAATAACCATTATATTTCTAATGAAAGGTTTCAGATAAACTAAAGTACCACCGCCATAATTTCGTTGCACATGTACAATGACAATAAAGGGTTATTCTCTTGTATTGTATTCTATTTTATTCCAGCCATTTGGCTGATTTTTACTGCACCAACAGTGTGAAGGTGGAGATCCTTCCGGTTTAAATGGCTACATCTCCACACTGTCCTCTCCTGTTAAGGAAACTCTGGCTCCTGTCTGTTAACATGAATTCCCTGAGCTCCCACTCAGTGTCAGGAACAATCACAACTACAGCGATCCTTAAAAGTGCTGAATGATTTTATCGATAAAACAACCAACAAGCAGCGCCATGCAGCCTTTTTTTTTTTTTTTTTTTTTTTTTTTTTTTTTAAGGCATCTCACAGAGTGGATCCTCCAGCTGTAAAGCACAGACTTGGTTTGAGAATGATTTATCGGGCAGATGTCAGCGTGTACAGACAGAATGAATCACTTCCAGCTTGTTTAATGTAACTGAAGGCGTTCCCCAGGGTTCAGTACTGGGGCTCCTGCTGTTTGTTTTATATATGAACAGTCTGAGACTCTTACAGACCTTAAAGCTCTTACCCAGCATCTTACGCGGTGTGGTCGGGTCAGAGATCATTTTGTAGACTCGGCTGTACTGTTCTTATTTATAGAACAGGTGAATCTTCAGTCTGTGAGTGGCTGGTGTGGCTGGTGTGGTCGAGTGTATCTGAAATGCTGAAGAAGTGATGGGAGCACACATGCTTCAGAACTGCGTGAATGTTTGTTTGATATTTGAACTTTTCTGGTGACTAAGATCATTATCTAACTATACTTTTCTAATAAAAGGATCAATTTTCTCACTCTTTCCTTCTTTTAAAAGAAATGTTTTATCAATATAACAGTGACTTTATCTTAACACAAGGTCTCTTTATGCTTTAATAAAAGTTCATAAAAGCTCATAATCAGCGTAAACATGGCGTCATTATTAAACGTGGTGATTTTTTTCTCTTCCTCTGTGGTGACTTTTGAAGGTGGCGGGTGGAGACATCCCTCAGCTCTGTCAGTCGGCCTTTGGGGATCCAGAGAGTCATGCACTGAGGCACCGCAGAGCTCGGATTATTAGGTTGAGAACGCCGTGAAAATCACTGTAATAATTCAGAAATTGCCTCCCTGCATCGCGCTGTGAGCCTCTTCTTCTGTTTTGAGGATTTGTGTTTGTGTAGTGGAGACAAAGCGGTGGCAGCTCTGTAATCTGCTTGTTTGTTTATGAGCGAGCTCTGCTGGCCTTTGTGGTAGCGGCATTTTCAGCCCCGAATCATAGCTTGATTTCACGCTGTTCTGAAGTTAACTGTTGCAGCTTCGACGTGAAATATCACCCATATGTACCTGCTTCAGGGGGGTAAATCTGGCTTAACAAACATACACCTGTGCTGTTTTTATGAGGGTAAGAGGTTCACAGCAGGCCTTAAAGCTACAACAACGTCAATTAAATAAAAATCCACTCAGGGCTGTGTTTGCGCTTAGCTTTTATTTTAAACTGCAGACTTTTGTTTGGAAATAAGTCATGTTTTGTGCAAAATTACACCAGAGTCTTCATCACCTGTGCTGCATGATGATGCAAAGCTGTCAGCCAACCAGTGGACGTCTTAGCTTCATAAATACGGTTCATGTTTACCTGTTTGACCCCTGCAGCAGGTATTTATCCATCAGCGAGTGTCTGTGAAGCTGCTGCTGTTGACTTCAGAGCTGCAATTCAGGCCTGAAAACGCCACCAGCACAGTGTGCATCACAGCTCAGTGCTGGGATCTTGCCTGGACTAGAAACCTGGTCAGTTTATCCCCGATGGGAAACGTGTCCAGGAAGACTGCAGGTCAGCTGTCATGTGTACAATAACTGCAGTGTATTTAATGAAGCTGTGCACAGTTTATCTTCACACCATGAATATTTTCATAGTATGAACGTAAAGCTGCAGGTCTTTGAAGTGCTGTGAATTCTGGAGCTGTTTCATTCATCTTTTCACTCTGCCACCCCCAACCAAGAGGAGGGATCTCTCCATAATACAGCATCAAAAATGTCCAGCGTGGAACTTGAAGCTCTTGAGTTTCTGCACCTGACAGGAAGTGTTGGTTCACAGGAAGTGGTTCAGGGTAAAGTGTGTGGAGAGTGTGCAGTGCTGTCAGCCTGTCTGAGGTCAGTTAATGATCTCTGCTGTCGGGACAGAAGCCTCGCTCACTGGTTTTCCTCTTCTTTAATGAACTCTCTCACATTTCTCAGCCCTTGCTATTGTGGTGTTTTATCGCCGTCCTCTGCCCTCACTTTTGTGCGTCCAGACCGGCAGATTAAAAGGTTTTATCTGAGAGGGTGGGAAGGTTAAAACTTAAAGGTTTTTATAACTCCTCTGAGTCAGACGTGCGCTCATCTGTCTGTTTGTTGTGGTCACATTCATGTGGTTCGTATTCAGCCGCTCTCTTCCTCCCACTCGCGTCCTCTTCGTGTTGGCTGTCCAGCTGACTGACGTGATGAATAATGTCTCTCTGAGGCGAACGATGAGGCAGGAGCCGATTCCCTGACATGGGAGTGCTTTCATGCATAAGAGATCACAGTTCAGGTTTGAATCACCGCTCGTCTGTCAGTCAGTGGACTGTTGGCGGACTGAGCTCGTCAGGAAGTGACCTCTTCCTCTCCACTTTCACTTTTGTGTCCTCATGACTTACTGCTGTGAAGACAGGAAACGGGTCACATCAGACTTCATGCTATACAATGAGAAAATCTGACTTTTATGAAGATTTTAAATTAACTTGCAGTTTTGAGCTCTGTTTTAAGGTTCGCTGAGATGCTGAAGGCAACAATATAGAACTGAAGGTTTGGGCTGTTCACAGGGATGGTTTTGGGCTCCATGAGATTCATTAGTGACTATTCAACGGTTTAATAAGACAAAAGGCTGCTACGATTCATTTCTGAGTTAATAGCCAGGACAAAATTCAGTAAATTTTATGTGTATAACACCACTTCACAACAACAGATGATTAGACCCTACAATTTTAGAGAGAACTCCCAAAATCAGATGATCCCCTATGAGCAGCACTTGGTGATGTGGGAAGGAAGAAATTATTTTTAACAGGAAGAAACCTCCAGCAGAAGTTCAGGAAGGCATGAAAGACAAAAATTGGATCTAGCGAAAAATTGATTTGTTCGAGCAGCAAAAATTTCAAATATAACCTGTAACAGAGGACTCAAAAAAATAAAACTAACAGTCAAATAACGAGAACAGAAGAGAATAAAAAGGTAAAATTTTGACAAAAGAAAGGAGCTCATCTGTGTGTTTTATCTCTGGTCAGGGTTTCTTACCTTCTCTCCCATCTTATTTGAATAAATTATGAACAGCAGCTTTAAATCAGACCAACATGAAAAATGCATAAATAAACTCATTCATTGCCAGTACATTTCTAATATTAAATGTCAGCCTTCCTTACACTGATCTGCCCCGGGGCCAGCCTGAAATGTCTTAAATTCTTTTTTTTTCTTTTCTTTTTTTTAAATTCTGCTGCAGTTTGGTGTCAGTTTAGCTTCCCCTACAGGAACCCCTCTTAAAGTTTTAATAAAACTACTACAATAGCCTGCTTTATTTTTATTTTAGAGAAATTACAAGCAGAAATCAAAGAGCTGGATCCCCTCATCTTGCTGTTTACCCACAGACGAACCCTGCAGAGTGTGAACTCACCTTGAACGCTGTAATTTAAAGGACTTCTTTCCACGGAGATTAGAATCAGGTCCTCGTTGAATCATTTTTCTTTCCTGTAAAGGGCATAGCATCAGGAGAGGCGACGGTATTGACTTTTTTCTTGATAAGGTTTTCCAGCCCGGCTCACTGTTGATAACCTGATGGCATGGCATGGCCGGGCCGGTTGAGGCCTCGGCGAGCAGCTTACTGGCTGACGCTGTGCACAGTCAGCAGCCGGACCGGCCACAAGGCTCAGTTTATCATCAAATGCTGAGCTGCATAGAGTCAGCATGCTTCATTGCACAGCAGCAAGTTAGACTTCAACAAAATGATGCCCAAAAAAACTAAAGACAACAGACACAACTTTTCACCTGTGTGACAGATTTTTATGAACACATCATGTTTCTATTTGATAAATATTTCACATCAAATTAAGCTTTGAGATACTGAAGCTAGTGGAACAGAGATTCACCAATTTCAATCTGAGAGTGGAAATAAAAAAAAAAAATTTAAAAAAAGAAGAAAAAAAAGGAAAAGTCGAGCTGGGCACTAAAATATGATCCATGTCCCAAAATGTAAAACTGAGGACCTACACATCGAATGAATGTTCAAGTAACTGAATATTCAGTCATCAGGCTGCTCTCAAAGCTCCTGATCCAAAATGCTGCTGCGGGTGTAATGGAGACTAGAAACAGTAGAACCCAGTCACTGGTGTAGACAGAGTCCATCCAATCATGAGAGGAATACTCTTTGAAGAAAGAGCTGAATGACATCAGATGACCCCGACCAGCAATCCAGCCAGTGAGAAAACATGAGGCAGGAAGAGCTGGGGCCATATGATGCACAGTAACTGAAATTTCAAAATAAGAGCAAGGTCAGATTAAAACATGGAGGTGGTCCATCATGTGGGTAAGGTAGGGTGGGGTAACGACTCACAAAGATGGCCCGGCATGCTCGGGAGTGTTGGGAAGTTAAAAGTTAAGAGGTTAACCAGAGGAAGCCTTTCAGAGGAGAGGTGACTAAACCACTTTGGACTACTCTGACCTGGAAGACTGAGAACCTTCAGACTGTTTGACCCTCTTTGGGTCTCTGTAGTTTCGGGTTCCTGATGAGAACCGCTTTTGTGGTTCTGTATGGATTTATTTTTGATTGAAACAGATTATATTCTGGAACCAGCACCTTTTCTGGGTTGGTAGAAAATGAAGAACCCGCTCTGATTGGTTTACATGGGCCAACTCTTGTTTTGACACCACCTGCCCCAAACCTGACGGATGAACCCTCTGACACTGACTGTTGATCCTCCTCTGTGAACAGGAGATGGGATTGTTTGGGTCCGATGTCGCTTGGTGCTTTGATCAGTTGGAGGAGAGCGTGTATGGACAGGGTGGTGGTGGGGCTTCCTGCACACATCTGATTCAATTAACCCTGAGACTGACAGGATGACGGCTGCAGCAGCCTGCTGCTCCCATAACCCACTTCACCGCCGTCTGTCAGAGAGAGAGAGAGAGCTCAGTGCAGCTTCTCTGCCTCATCCTGACAGCGTTGCATCGGATTTTCATCCCGTTCCTGCAGCTGCTTTTCCAAACAGCAGGAAAATGTTTGTTACTTCCGTGATGCACTACGAGGTTTGAAGTTCAGTGCCGTTCAACAATAAAAACAGATGAAACCTGAGAAACGGGAGCAGAAGATTAAATTCAGATTAGATTTACAGTTAAAATAAAATGTTGTCAGACTGAACTCGAGGTTTGATGGAGAACGGAGGCAGAGATGGCGGATTACTGTGACTGACAGATGGTAGAAATGTATATACTGTTCAGCCCACATCAGGCGATGTGGGCTGAATATGGTGCCAGCTCTCAGCTAAAGAGAAAGTTTCTCCTTTCAAAGGGAAGAACTTCAGGTTTTCAACATATATACTACCTGCCTCACATGGAGACTAATTTTAACACATTTTATTTTTATGTTTTCTGTCCATCTGAAAGAACAATGCCATCCAGTAATGGACACTGTCCTTGCTCTTATTTTGAAAGTTCATTCAGCACAAACAACGCCCTTCCTGTCTCATGTTTTCTGGCTCGCTGGTTGGGCCGCTGTTAGGTTTTCTCAGTGTCAGCTTCTTCTAACGCCAACTCCACCGTTTTGGACTGCAGCTGGCGATGGAAGTCCATTTTCTGCTCTTTCTGATCCCTGTTAGTACTCTTGTTTCACAATTTTGGATCAACTGAAGGCTTTTCAGGGAACTTTTAGAGCTACCTGATGATAAGGAATTACAATAGTCCTCCCTAAAAGAAACAGTCTTTCAAAAGTCTGGTCAAAAAGGACTCTAGAGTAGTGTTTTCTGATTACCCAAGGGAACCATGTATAATGTAAAAATAATCAGCCTCAGCACACAACCCCGAGGAACTCTGTGTTTACCTGGTCAAACTAGAATCTGTCAGATGATTTGAATCACCGCAGGTCATTTCCTTGAATCCCCAACGGTGTATTCAAGTCTCTGTAGTAAATTGTGAAGTCTGACAGGAACAGGAGAAGCACATCGTGGCCTCAGAGTGAAATAATGTCTTTCGTTGGGCATCTTTTGCTGTTGGTTTGGTGTTTGTCAAAACTTTGCTGTTTGGCTCATGATGATGATGATGACAAAAGACGTGAAACTGCTGTGATTGCATCATTGCTTCTGTTTGAACATTGAGTGAAATGTGAGCTCGGAGCCGGTAAATCAGCTGGAATATGATGATAAATGTTCATCTTTGTCTTCCTGTTTCTACCTGTCAGTCATTATTCAGAGCACGAGGAGTTGGCATCATTGTTTCTATAGGCTCTGTGTCTCGTTAGAGTGAGATACTCTGAGGGGATGGGCTCCCAGTGTGGGTGGTGTTGGTGGGACAGAGCATTAAAATGAATGTGACAAACATAGACTGAATGAAATGCCGTCGGGTGGTGCATGCATGAAAGTTACTCCAGCTGGCTGAGTCGACTCGCTGGCAGCTCACCTCCACAGCAGACTCTGTGTGTGTGTGAGAGTGAGTGGTGGCAAACAGCTGGTGGGAAAAATTAATCCAGATGTAAGCTCAGTCGTGTAACAAGAAATACAGTTTATTAAGTGTTTTTCTTCCAACTTAGTCACAGAAAAATAAAAATAATTCGGTTAAATTCAGTTTTATTTTTATAGCCGCAGCTGCCATCGCAGAGTGTTTTATTTTGGAATTGAAACCAGTGACCATCTCTGGGCAGTCCAGCAAGTATTGTAGGGTGTCCATGCTCTTTTGCAGGTGGAAATATCTGCTGATGTGCCACTTGGGTCCAGTGCTCCTTCATTTCCCCAAATCAAACAAGCATGGAGGGTTAAAATGGTCCAGGTTCTTTCAGCTTGGTGTGGATGTTCTTTCAGGTGTTACAGTGAATTTGAACATCCAGCACCCATGACTGAGAGGATTCATGAGGTCTAGGGGAACATTTAAATAGTTTACAGTAAGATGACACCAAACAGGATAAATTGTGTAACCTAAACCTGATCTAAAATATAACAGTTCTCACACTTGGTGGGGTTGTTTGTCCAACTTTCAGACTGAAAGCGCACTCATTAGCCCCAGTTCTGAAAGTTTTGGATAAGTCATCAGGAACAACATAACTGTTTCCCTTGCTGACCATAAGATTTAGGCTCTTTAAAGCTATGGTTTAAATCGCCAAAGGTCTTGATTTTTAAACGACATCCTTACACGTGTCTACTCACAGATGGACATAGTGTGATGTCTGGCTTTGAAGCATCAAAGTTGGCAATATGACCGTCGCCATGGTGTTGTTTTTTCTGAAACCAGAAGTTGCATCACTGCATCTGAAATCATAAATGGTAGATTTTCTGTTTAATAAACTGCAGGAATATCTTTTTCAACACAGTAATCTGTGATGTCATCAACTTGCCGTCCTTCGTTGTGAATTTAAGACTATTCACAGATGCTTCCAGCATATTCTCATACTGCTGCACTTTTTATTCTCATCATGCAAGTGTTTGTCAGTGTGCTTTGGGGTCAGAAAAACTTTATAGCATCATCTTATCCAGGTTGTCTGAGCCATTTGATTTAGGAGCAACCACTCTAGAAATTCTTCTGCTGCCAAAAATAAAGTAGTATCATCAGCATATGTACATAAATATCATTAATATATAAGCTAAACAATGAAGGTTCAAGAACTGTCCATGAATGCCTGTAAAAATGCTAATTTAAAGATATAATAGAATTTAAACGGGTAAGTTATAAAATCATTCTGCCCCAGTTGTTATGAAGGGGGAAATTGGCTACAGATCAGAACATTTTTAGTAAAGTTGAACATTTGACACTAGGAGTCTATGGGGACTGACTCACTGCTGGAGCCTCTGCTGGACATTAGAGGAACTGTTTTCTAGCTTTGTTTTTCAGCCCCGGAGGCCGACACGTGCTTTGAAATGATCTGATTACACCAGGAAGTCCTCTGCTTATCTTACAGGCCTCAGATGTTTAAGGTTCTGACATGCAGTGGGATTATATTTTTTGTTGTGTGAAAGCTTGCTGTCTGTGTTTTGAATTGCTCTAACACAGCTGAGGCAACGGCAACAGTCTTTTCTGAAGATCTTAAATTCTGTTCTATGACTCTGATGTTGTTGTCAGTTTTTTAAAAGTTTTTTTTAAGGGTGTAAAATATATAAAACTGTTGCCTGGCTTTACTTTTGAAGGTGGGAGAGCAGAAACAAAAAGAGCTTTTTGTTTGGTCGAGCTCTTATTGTTGTTGGTGAGCAGCTCAGGCTGAGGGAAGTCAGGAAAAGTTGAGAGTTCAGAGCAAGTTTCTGAGCTGCCCTGGCGTTAACAGGGCTTCTCTTTAATCCTTCATTTATCTGCCGAATGCTGAACTAAAGAGGTCATTCTGATTAAACATTGAGCAGCAGCCTCCAAAACAAAGGAAAGTCAGTCCCTCTTACTTCCTGTTTGGACCCTCCTCTTTAGCTGTAGGAGGAGAACATTTAGAGGAAACAATTAGAAGAAGATGTAGACTGGCGTTATAATTAAACACCGCCAACACACGCCTGCTGTCACCCATCCAGCCGGCGTGGGCTCTGTCTCCATCAGCACCCTGACCCTTGATTGGCTCAGATGGCTCTGTTAAGCTGGTAATTATGGAAGGGGCAGAGGTGCCGCTGCATGAATGATGTTAAATGACTGCTCGCCACAAATTATTAATTGTTTTACTTGATCTGTTGAACTCAATGTGTGTTTACATTCATGCTTTCATACTCCTCAATATGAGCCTCATGGATTGACCTGACAGTGAGTATTTAGAGGATGATGGGCCTGATGGTGCCCTGAACATCACACTGTCTCATGATTTGGCTTCTTCATGGTGGTTTTACCTGAAAAGGGCAACACTAGATACTGGTTTCCTGTCAGAGCCAGTCTATGTTCAGGTTGATGTACTGTGTGTAAACAGGATCAGTTAAAGGGTATCAATTTCAGCTCTTTTTGAGTAAAAGGCTGAAATATCTCAAGTAAATATACTCTGATAACACTTTAATAAGTGATATAATACAGAGTAAAATAACATTATAGCAGTGCCTTTGAAGACAGACCACAGTAAGTGACATTTTAAAGACCAGGTGTACTCAAACAAGATGAATGAAACGGGATAATAAGGCGCAGGTGAAGTCAACCCTAATCCTAATTTTGACCCTAGGATATCAGTAACTTTAAGTTTTGCCAATCAGGGAACACGAACATATTCATAATTCTGACGGACATTAAAAAACATTTCACATTTAAAAAAAAAAAATAAAAAATCTCTCCCGCCTTTCTCCAGAATATAGGGTTCAGGTTCTTACCTGTGATTTTGCAGACCTCAGAAGATTAAGATGATTTTGCACAGGTGAACTTAATCAAGGGTGATGATGGGGCATAGGTAACTCAGTGAGGAGGGACCGTACAACACAGGTGAATCAAGATTTTAGCACACAATTCACCAACAAGCTGAATTCTAACAGTAATAAGTTCAAGTTTCAGTGTCATTATCTGTAGCAGTGTTTAGTTTTTATGCTGTTTGGAGATTGTATTTCTTTTTAAACAAGTGTATGTTTTCCATCATAGTTTTGCTGCTTAGCAGAAACCTGACTCCATCAGAGCCTTGCTGAAATGCTGCCGAAGTATAACCGAGTTTTTATTATTTCGAGCTGTGACAGCAGAGACTTTCAGACCTTAACAAAGTTGTGTTTCCAAACATTAACCACGGCCGATGTCTTCACTGGCACGTGAGGATGCAGAGTGGCGGTGTTTGTCTCCGGCTCGTCTTTGCGAGAAAGCGAGCAGAGCAAAGAGAGGAATGTTATTGTCTCTCTGCAGCAGCTGGTTCCTTCTCAGTGCCGGCTGTCCAGGCCTCATTCACTGCTCTCTGATTAGGTTTTTGTTGCCTGTGTGTGTGTGTGTGTGTGTGTGTGTGTGTGTGTGTGTGTGTGTGTGTGTGTGTGTGTGTGTGTGTGTGTGTGTGTGTGTGTGTGTGTGTGTGTGTGTGTGGGGGGAAGTGGT
>VVHJ01033924.1:9607-39300 GCA_015107715.1 Tylochromis polylepis
GGGGGGCCCGGGGCCCCCCCCCCCCCCTCCCCGCCCACCTCTCGCTAGAATGGATGACTCCAGGTACACCGGAGGACAGTCATTTGGCTGTGGCCCCACTTCATTTCTCTCTGCCCCTCAAACACAACAGTGAGCTTTCCCACCATTCCCCCAACAAACGCTACAGCTCATGTATTTTTAATCTTTTGACAGATGCAATTATTCTTTACACGCCGTGCTCGTTAATCTTAATGCAGTTATTACTATTCATTGCAGGACGTTCTTCCCCTCCTATTATTTTATTTGAAAGTGCCTCTCCCTCTGTGTGTGTGTGTGTGTGTGCACGCTCAGTGTGTGCTGACACCAAGGCTGTGGTCCAATCAGAGCGGGCCAACAGCGGAGTTAATGAATGCAAGAGGAGAACAAGGAAAGAAGGGGGAGGGGCCCACAGTGCAGAGGCTCAATAAGTGACCTGTTGTATATGGATATCATTAACATGTGGTCACATATCAGTTATTCACTTTGCCATGCACACTATCGGATCCAGAAAGCCGTATCCATTACAGCTGTGAGATTCCAGCGTGATAATGCTGCGGTGTGTTAATGCTCCTGTTCAGATTGCAACAGTAAACTCAGAGCAGAAATAACTTTTTGATGCGAGTGATTGAAGTGATTTTTTTCGTCTCTTTTCATGAGGCCCCTAAGCCGAGATGTCAATCCACTGGAGTGTTTCATTAGCGTTCTATATTTTGATTTGCCTGTGACATCTCCCCATGCTGTGCAGTGTAACTCCTACCCAGTCTGGGGCTTGAAAGAGGCCTGTTAACAGTGTTTCCCTAACAATGTTTATATCACCTCCACATGGTTTTGATCAGCGCACATAAACACCTCCTGATCACTGAATGCTGAAAAACAGTGGCAGCTTCTGCCCAAATTCATCGGTTTCCCAGAGATGCTCCCGACTTCGTCTCTGTCTTCTTCTTCCTCGCCTTCTCTCCTGGAGTGTGGGAGTGTGAGTGCGCGTGCGTGTGTGTTCGAGTGGCGTTTGAACGTCTGCGTTTGTTGCCACCTCTGTGAGAGCAAGGAGGCCCTGTCGCCAGGGGCGTAGCCCTGAGACTGACGCTCCAGGTGTTTGCTCTTCCTCTCCTCCTCGCAGTTCACACACTCATCCCTCAGGATCCACCCCGCTCCCCCTCTCCTTTAGAACACATCTCCTTTTATCTGAGCAGGGAGCTCACTGAGACTTTCTGAAGATTCTGATCTGAATACACCCCTCTAAGTGTGTATGTGTGTCTGTGTTGGGGCCTACGGCGTGTCTGATGTGTGTGTCTGGAAATGTTATGACAACAGCGCTTGCTAGTGGTGACCGCGAGCACTGCAGAAGAGAGCCCAGGCACAAACAGCTTTTTTGCCACATTAAGGCGCACGTCGTCTTGTGTTAGGAGATGCTTGTAAGTGCCTCACATATTCACATCAGATGTTTCCCTCGGCTATGAGATTATCTGAACACAGCACACTGACCTTAGTAATTCAGAGTCATTCACATGCATAAAGAATAGTTGTCCTTCTTCAACCTCCCATATACAAATGCGAGCACCAGCAAGAGAGGCCTGCAAGGCACGGCAAGCTGGCTTTATTGTAATTGTGCAGCTGAGTACCTACAGTCAGGAGGAGAGCGAAGGAGAAGTGCCTTGTGCATTTGTGGCAGTCCTGTTGGAAAATAAGGGCATATAAAAGCTGATGGAGAAATGAAAGCTCTCTGGGCGGGACGAGATTATGCACAAGTGATTAATAAGAGCAGTAATAAACAAAGGCCCAGGAGATGTTTGAGGTGCTTAATAATGCATTATGTTCATAAAAGAGCTGGGGCCTCTCCAACTGATCCCTGTGGAGTAGGAGACCCCAGAGGTACCAGGAGAGTGTGCTCTTAAAAGACAGCAGCTGTGTGTGTGTGTGTGTGTTTGTGTGCGTGTGTATAGGAATGTGTGCGTGTGTGTCTAACCACAGTATTCAAAAAAATGTTAAAACAATAGGCCAGTATATTTGATGAGGTTAAATCATTGTGATTTGTCTTACAAGTCTAATAAAACAAGACTGGGAGGTAGGTGCTTTTATCATTGTCACATTTCCAGTGAAGTTTGGTTTGGATGTTATTGGCACATCTTTTTTTTTTTTTCTTTCACTGCAGCATCTCGTGTTAATTTTAAATGCTGTCTAGCTCTACTCTTTGTTCCAAAGCCCCGGTCTTTGTTCTGAGCTTTAAAATGTCTCGGTATTGATGTCATTCCTTCTTCGTCCTTCAGTCTGTCAAACAAAGACGTAGAACGGCAATGAAAAAGAACAGGTTAAAAAGTTTCTCTTTCAGCTTTGTTTTGTTCGCCCACACAAAAGCCTCCGCTTCCCACAATCATATTTTTTCATTCCACCTTCTATCTTTTTCATTATTTTTTATTTATTTATTTTTTATTTTAGCATTTTCTCACTCCTGCCACATCAAGGTAAAGTGAGACTTGGGTTTGCTATCTGAATATCAAATGCTCGTTGGTTTAAAATACGCCACAAAAGGAACAAAGTTATGTTTCTGAATTTGCTGCAAGTGGTTTGTGTTTCTTCTAATCAAAACTAATCCTTGACTGGTTGCAGGAAAGAGGCACCGTTTTATTCGATGCATCTTATGTCACGATGCATTGTGTGCGAAGGTGAGAGTGAAGCCTTAGTGTTCTGTCAACCTAGTTTTAATCCTTGACAACAATATTACAGCAGTCTTGCTGTTTGTTGCAGCAGCGCCAGAGCATGTTTATGGACCTTGAAGTCCACTCAGAGGGAAAAAAAAAAAAACAAGACTGTTTTGAATGAAAAGAAAAAACCTTGGAGCACAGCCTTGTAAATTAATTTGTTCGTGTTGTATGATGGGAACACAGCTGGCCTCATTAACATGCGCACAACAAATAATTATAGCGTTTTTTTTTCTTCTCTCTTCAGCCAGCCAATGCTTGGCTAATGGGCTTGCTGGGTTAATTATGTCAGAGCGTAATTACACAGGGCCCAGGGAGACATAATGGTGCACCCTACTGCGCCCACACCGCCTAATGATGGTGTATCGCTGACAGGGCCAAGACGGACCGCCCAGACACACCTGCTTGTCTTGGCGCACACCACACTCGTCCACCCCCACCCACCTAGATGCACAGCCTGAACCTGTGCACCCGCCTCCCCCCCCCGGTGCCACACGCCGTCCGCCGAGCCAGGCTCTGACTGCCGCTCACCCTGCACCGAAGGCTCACCCAGACACAGTAGCTGCTTTGAGATCTGTAATAGCACAGAAACAGCAGCACAGTGACCACAAGCAAGGAGCCACAGGGTGGTAACCTCATTATCGCTCAGCTAAAGTGATGAAACTCAATATCAACACAGCGAAGTGAGGTGGTGTGAAAACTTTAAAAAGTCACGTTAACCTTTTGTTGAGGATCAGTTAGGGTTACATTAATCAAATGGGTATTGTTTATGTAGTTTGGCCTTCTCTTATGTTGGTATTAATTACATTGTAATTTCTAATTAAGGATGCACACACAGCAAGATGAGCAAGACGGCCAGAATGAAAATCTCCAGCACGCCCATGCATCTTCTCAACTTCCAGTTTCCTCACATACAGTTAACGATTAGTGGCAACTTCTCATGGATGCAGACGATTAAGAAAGAAACCGTGTACAACATCATCAATAATGTAGACCCATCAGTGTAAAACAGTATTTTATGTTAACCTGTTGTTGTTGTTGTTTTTTCATATTTATATCTAAGTTCTGCAGAGCCTGATGACCTGTTCAATGTGCCCCTCACCTCCCCACTCTATCACAGCTGGGATAGGCATTACCCCCGTAAACCTAAATCGAATAAGTGATTAAATAAAATAGATGGAAGTTTATAGCTAAGTCTAACTCAATTTTAAAGTATGGTCTTTACCACAGACTGTATATAAAAGATGGATGTATTCACTGTGAACTTCCCCCTTTGGTTTGTGAGCTCCAGTTTTGAAGCCTTTTAGCAATATCATAGATGTTATGCTATGCTTTTTTAAATTTTTTTTTATTTTTATTGAGCCATGTGGATGAGATGGAGGCGTTCATAGCCTTTATGAGTGGATACCTAATTTTTGTTTAGCATATAAATAAAATTCTGCCATTTCACACACCAAAACTGGTTAATGGTGCAGTTAAGTTCATAGCAAGTCAGTGTTATTTCAAATTTAAATTTAAAAATGCATGTAAAAATGCTCCAAAAAGCATCAACAGCACAAACCGTTTAGAGACCAAGTCCAGTGACTTCAGGTGATGCCAGGCAGATGTCTCAAAATGGCCTTTTAGCCATTAATAATATTTTTAGAAGTGAGTTTAAAAAATGAATGCATAAATAATTCACCCCGGTACATCTGTCATATACTTAGAGACTAAAACAATTTTATGTATATTTCACTTGTAAAGTTGGGTATTTTAACATGGTAGTTTATGTGGAGTGACTTACTTTTGGGACAAACCTCAAGTGGTCGATTGAGGAACTGCAGTTTTTGATACTTGGAAGTTGCTGCTCGGGCTTTACACATTCATACTGTTTGTACATAATGACATTTACAAAACTCTTTTTTTTAACATTTCTTGATGTTGATGATTACTGTGACCGTATGGCTAATAAGAAGTTGACTGGAAACACAAGAAGTCAGACAGGCGGACATATTATAAACAGCCTCTCACTCCCTCATTTAGAAGAGGAAGACAATCTCACTCTGTTCAGTGGCTGCAATTTCAGTGGTTGCAGACTTGGATCTATATTAACCGGTGAAAATGATGCATTAAATGTCCTTTGATTTATTAGCTGAAACGACCCGCTGTTGCCCAGTCACTTACCACGACCTGAGAGCACACATCCAATCATCCATAATTAAGATAAGGGATGAATTAAATGGAACCATTTATTTGGGCAGACTCTGGTGTGACTCACACAATGTACATAATGCCTCATCAGCTGCATTATATTTCTTGATTGGCAGGAATGTGAACTTTAAGGTTAGTGTTGAATTCCTCTCCAATTCCAGATTTTTAATGGTGGATTTAGGACCAGAGCTGCTCTGAGAAGAACCTCCAGTACTTCTTAGTACCTACATCAATTAGTAGCTCTGTTTTCCAAAGTTAGCTGCAGTCTTTCTGGACTCTCCTTGAGTAAGTGTAGATCCTAGCCCCTTTGAGAATATCCTCTCTGCTCTACTTTGATGGGGGTTAATTTTGTATACAGACTTAAGTTATATCCCTTCACTTTAAATTTGACTTTACTTTACTCCCCTGCCACTGATTGATAATCCTGGCTTGTCCATGTGTGAAAGATCCCTTACTATAATCTCTGTCCTTTGATCATTAAAAGTTGAAAGGATATATGGGAAAGAGGCTGATAAAGTGATTTCTGTGACAGTGGGTCGATGGAATAGCAGTGCTTTAAGTCATCCTGTTTGTCTTAGAAGAGCTGTGCTCTTAATAGTGATGTCCCTCGTGACTGATGCAATATCTCTACAGTTGGTGTAACAATGAATGCAGACAATGTTTGACTGTAAACGGTCCTGGGAAAAATAGCTCAATCAATTAAATGGCCCAAAATGTTTGTCTGATGAAAATGCAGATATGGCGAGCTGCAATGTTCGAGCAGGATTTCAACAAATTGCACGTTGCAGAAGTTTTTGGCTCTTTGATGAGCATTTATTATTTCGTGGCCTGCTGGTTCAGAGTTTGCATTCTCTCTGTGGCATCTGGCAAAGTTTAAACGTCTGTGGCTCCAACTTCTTATGAAAAGTCACTTCAGTCAGTGCCCATACTGAAGAAGGGATCCAATTGGGTTCCACACAGAAGTCTAAGATGAGTGGATGAAAGCTGTGGGAGAAAAGTTTGTGCAGCAAAGCAGCGATTTTCCTCCCCTTTCAGAGTTTTGAAGGGCTGCGGTGTGTCTGTGTATCTGTGTGTGTGGGTGAGTGTGAATGTGTGCGCGTGGCTCTTGCCCCCCTCCCCCCCCACTTGTCAAGGAGCTCCCCTGAGCTTCCTTCTCTGTGCTTTGGCACTAGAAGTCACCTCCTTTGGTGTTCGGCAGGCAGGTACACAACAGGAGCAGCTCTCTCTCTCTGAGCTGTTGAACTTTTCGGGAGGGGAAAAAAGGGAAGGGGAAGATTAAAAACAGCCCTGTGATGTGGAGTGCCGAGCTGCCTCCTGAGAATTCCTGGCATAATAATTTAAATGATCAAATGATACAGAGGAGACTTGTTAGCTGAGAAACAGCCTCCTAGTTGGCCCCATGGGCCTGGTGCTGCCGCGCATGCATTGCAAAACAGCTCCTCTGTTGTGCTAAAGAATCCCGCTTTTTTTTTAACCTCCTTTTCAGGAGCAGAGTTTTTCTACACTTTGCCTAGGTGTATACATGGGACTTAAGTCTCCGTCACATATTCATTGTAATCTCTCTTTTTTTTTGTCGTCTTTGCCATTCATCAACATGTGAGAGGACTCATTAGATTAGATTTTTGAACATGTGAAGGGTCGGAACAGCACTTGTGTCATTAGGTCCAGGCTGTGAAATTTTCAAAGGCGGCTGAGTGGGGAAAGTCTAAGAGTCACTCTTTGGAAACAAGTCTCAGCGGAATAGCCTGCTTCTGTTGAAAGTGCGAAGCAGAAAACTCTGTAGTGTGCTTCACAGACAGTGCACACAGTTAAACAGCTATTTTGCTTTTTTTGAAAAGTAGAAGTGTATGGGTATCATGCGAATCTCAGTTGTTCTTTCTGCACAGATTTGTTTGCGCGTGTTTCCACAGATCCGGCTCCTGTGCTGGAGGCCTCACATTCCCTGGAGGAAAGGCTGCAGCAGCTTCAGAGTTCAGCCCCAGACAGCGAGGCCCTAGTACGAGAGATCAGTGGGCACTGGAAGAAACACCTGGAGTGCCTTGAAAAGACAGGTCAGCCTCAAATCATCTACATTAGGGAGCACATAAGTGGCTGCTGCAGTACGTGTCTGCGGGTATACGAAGCTTCATTAAAATACACCTGGACTTGAAATATATCTGAATATCTGAGGAAGTGTGTACAAGCAACAATGTTAAATAAAAATAAACTGTCGTGTTTCATTTCGGAGCCCTCACTTTATCAACTCACGGCTCCTCTCTTCATTCACACAGAGCCCGCAGAGGACGATCAGGCAATCTCAGACACAGCAGTGAATAAAGAGGCCCCAGAATCCAGCTCTCTGGCCTCCCTGATGACCCCAAACAGCACCCCGGCTCCTGGGGCCCCAGACTCCCGACAGCAGAACCACTGGGATCGAGCTAATGATGGAGGGTGAGAGCTAGTTTTTAATTTATAAAAGTAATAAATTTTTGTTATAGCCTGTGCCACACAAAGGTTTGTAATTCTTAATTAAATGTGTTATTGAAGATTATAGAAATGTTATGAACATTTTCCAGCTCGTGCTGACTTTACTTTACACTCATATTAACATATTGTTATTATTCTCATGTAGAGGTTTCTACTGTTATTTTGGGAATCTGCTTGGATAGGTTTACAGGCTTTAATATTCCATTTTTTTACACAGCTGCACCTTTTCTCACCCCATCTGAAATACAGCTTTTTAGCTCCCATCCCTTTTTCACAAGGGGTCGTCACAGCAGGTAGCTCCACATGTTTGATTTGTCAGATTTTTACACTGGATACCCCAAAGTGTTTGTCTCCTTCCAGAAATGAAACCAGTCTATTTTTGTTGTTGTTGTTGTTGTTGGTGGTGGGTTTTTTTTTGGCTTGTTAGGCCAATCCCATCTCTTTAGGACTTAACTCCTAAAATAGCAAAAAATGAGGCAAGACTGCTTACTTCAAATAGCTGCTGACTGCTAACAAATACATTTTGGCTTCTGTGGCTTCTAACATTGTCTCCGGGTGATAATTTTACACATAAATGTCGACAATATCACAACACAGTCATTTCTGTAACTTATGTGAAGCCATTTGCGGTTTAAAAAATGACTGTAATGGCTGTGTTTTCACCACATAATGCTGCAAAAACATAAAAATATGTTCGTACACCTTACATACACATATTATAAATTTGGCTGTATAAAAAAAAGTGTATGTGAGCTCAGCGAGTGGGAGAGAAGCAAACAGATGGTAAAATTACCCACATTAGCCATGCACCATGCTAACACTAAGCATATAGGGATTTTCCTTTTATGGTGGGGATATTACCGTCAGAACTAAAGTCTTCAGAACTGGGTCTTCAGTTCCTCAGATGTTGGGAATACATGAAAATGTTTGGGTCCACTCCCGCAGCACACAGCGGAACATTTTGTGTACCTTGCTAACATATTTTAAAGTTAGCAAAAGCAGCTCTAGCAAGGCGGTAATGGCGGACTGTGAAGCAGCTGACTGCATCTGGATTTTTTTTAAAGGCAGCTGCTCGTTCTTTGTCTGAAAGTTGATTAGTTGCTAGAAGGGTATCATGTTAGCATGTTGCATAGTGACATGGATAGGGAACAGAAGAAAAGCCTGGTAGTATACTAAACTGTGTTTCCAGTTTGGGATGGACTAGCCTGTATACTGGAAAACTTTTTATATTGGGGAAAAACAAACAATGCAGTAAAGCAGGCAAAAAGAATGTGGCCAACCTGAAAAAGCTAATAAAATAATTTTAAACTTTCATTCACTTCCACTGAGCTAAAACTGGCTTCTGTGTGTGTAGTGTGGTGTCTGTAGTGAGCAATCACGTGGAATGGTTGAGAACATCCCACTTTTTCTGCATGTATCAAATGTGGCCTAAAACATGTCAGCATTTCAGTAATTTAAAGCATTTTCTACTTTGCATTTTCCCTTTGCTCTTTCCTTTGCTCTGCTTGGTTTTGATTAACATATTAAAAGTGCACGTTAACGTATGGCCGTGATGTAGGCAGGAACTGACAAGAGTTTCTTTTCTCAGGGAGGAGGAGGAGAGCACTGATGCTAGCTTGGCTGACAGACTATCAGAGGCCGAGGAGAAGATCAAAGTTCTGCATTCATGTAAGTGGTTTAAACACTGGCATGTGCTGTAGCTGTTAGATTTAATATCAACCCATTAAAGAACCATTGCTTGTCTAATTGCAGTATGGTGCCCCCTGCTGCAACACTGCTCCCTGATTGGTGCTCTTGTTTACACAAATGAAAATCGGAAGTTGATATATTTTTGTCAGTGTAAGTTGTGTACTGTTATAGGATAACCTCAGCTGTTAATGGTTTTCTTGCATTTTAAACTTATAACAAGCTGTGTTTTGAATCTGGAACAGATATTGATCCATCCAGAAATTGGATCTGTACAATGTAGCTTTAAGGTAAAAGTTCATGTGTCTTTTTTTTTCTTTTAACATTAATTTCTGTCTCCCCCCTGTGTGTTTCTCATTAGCTTTGAACACTGCACAGACAGAGCTGCTGGAGCTGCGGTGTAAATACAACCAGGAGATGACGAACAAGTAAGAGTCTGCCTCTCATCTCACGTTTTCTGTTTACTTTGGCACACATTTCCAAATTTCAGACGTTTTTCCCCACTCCCTCCTGCAGTCGTGACGGCTGCATGCCTGCATCACTGTAGCATTTCAAGTGCCCAAGCCGCTCTTATTTTACCTACATAAACTCGCGTCCAGTGTAGAGCTGAGGAATGCCATTGTAAAAGCAGAGAGTGAGAGTGACTCAGCCACTAATGCAGGTCGATGAGAGAGGTCTGTGTTTGCTTTCACTGGCAGCTGGGCCTTGACAGCCCTCAAGAAGAATTGCTTCATTTAAAGATTGCTTCAGAAAACACTCTACCTTGTCCTGGTCTTTGAGCGCAATGTATCCACCACACGGCTGAAATGAATCTGAGCTTGTATGAAGGATGTCGATAGACATTCAAAGTAAACACTCCTTTGTTTGGGTTGTGCTCTAGAGCACAGTCAGCCGCTGCTAATGGATTTTCTCCCAGGCTTAATCCTTGGCGCAATTGAACTGATGTCTCCAGACCCTCTGCCATCCATTTTGTCAGATTGGACACATTTTCAGTTTGGCCTTACCTTTTTGCAAAGAGCTGCGATGTGAAAGAGCATCTCTGTCATGTAGTTTGTCATACTGTGTGTGCGTGTTGCCCTGGTCACATTCCTCAAGGCTGACAGTAGCAGCAGTGACCCCACAGCTCAAGCTGCAGCTATCCTGCCCTGACCCCAAGCATCTGAGCGCCGGGCCGGGCCTCAATTAGTCTCGCTGACTGTTTCCTCGGTGCTGATAAGAAAAACTATTTGTCTGCCTCGGCTTGAGTAGCTGAACAGGTAATCAATACAAAACATTTTCCGTAGTGCACAAGTTCATTAAACGTGGAACTGACACCTGTTAGTGTTTACTGTCAGCAGGACGCCATCTATACAGGCCTTATTGGGCATGCCCAGGACCCTTTAAAACCAGGGCTGCACCAACCCCAAGAACGGGATTGGTCGGAGACATCATCTGACTGATAGCTGTGCTACCGCCACGTTCACACATGCATCACATCCCTGAAGCCACATTGTGTTGATGAGTGAATAGTGCAGTTTATCTTCTGGTGTATTTCTTAGTAGTGCATGGATGCCATGTGTCCTGCCTCCTGCACGCTCAAGCCACAAGTCTAACTCCTCTAACCTTTGCAGAAGTGTGCACTACATATGAGAGAGAGCAACTGATTCTCCCAAAATTGTCAAGTTCATTTGTCTAAATGTCTTATGCACAAGTATTGAAAGATTGTATTTGTGCGTTCTTGTGATCTCATTGAATTAATAATTTTTCAGGTAATCACAGCTTTTGATGTGAGACAATGGAGCAGATAGGCGCAAACATGAAAGATAATGAGGGTTTGGCTGAATATAGTTAGTTTAATAAGGATTTAAAAAGTCTGATGTGTTCTTTGAACAGTTTTATTTCCTTTGGTTAAAAAGGACTGCTGTGTCCCGAAACTTGAGAAACCTATGTGCATATTTAAATCAATCACAGCGTTCTCGTTAATTCATCCTTATCTACCTTTTGAAAATCTGATCCCATGTGTGCAAAATGAAACTGTTGAACTTCAAACACACCTCATGAATAATCCTGCTGAGCTTCTGTTTAAATTAGACTTCTCTGATTGTTAGATGTATGGAGGCTGGAAGTTGGAGTTCAGCCTCAAGAGTTCTGAGGGGGAAAAAAGCCACAATTCATGTATGCATCTGCTCGCTTGCTCGGCCAATGACATTGTGCCAATCAGAACTGTTTTTGTGTATCTAGGATTATTAATGACCTGGGTTTACATAAACACCAATTACACATGGTGGATAAAAAAAAAATCCATTATATTCAGAATAATTTCCATGATTTCGAGGGAATAAACAGTTCGGGAGTTAATTTTTCGTTACCAGAATGTTGCTGGTGTTGTGGACATTGCTTTGAAAATATGTCTCTCTAATTGATAGGTTTTTTTTTCATGCTTGGTAACATATTAGCTGTCGGGGGTGGGAATTTAAGCTCATTTTTTCCAAAATCCCGGCTGAGTTTCTAATTTGAGGTACTGAAATGCCAGAATACAGACAGTGATAAAACTCAATTGCCAGTTCATTAGGGACTTTTAGCCTCTAGTGTGTTGAACACTGTTTTTTCCCCAAAATATTCTGTGCATAATGATTTATGTGTAGTAAGTGTTAGAACGCCCTTTGAGTATAAAGTATATGTGTAAATTTATCTGTTTGCATGCAAAACTCTGTTGTACTTTTCCCATTTTTGGTCAGTATTTGGTTATAAGGCCATAGCTTTCCTGAAATATGACTATCACGCTACAGCTTTGTTTTTCGTGTGCAGCAGAATGTGTAATAGCAGTTGGTTTTGTTTTTTTGTTTATTTGAAAGTGAAAATATGTCCTCAGTAAACCCTCTGTCTCTCTGTCTGGATGTGCGTGTGCTCCAGGGCGGAGGAGGTCGACGGCATCATGGCGAGTCTTGAGAAAGCAAACCAGGTGAGTTCGGTCTTCCTGTGCACTCCTCTGATTGAGATGCTCCTTCATTAAGGTAATCACTCCTGTAATCAAGCCTCGGCTTTAATTAGGCACCCTCCGCCCTGTGGCCCCCCCAGCCCTCTCCTCTTCCTCCCCCCTTCTGCCTCCCGTGCCCTGAGAGTGTGATTAGTGAATGTAAACCCGAAGCCCCGTCGGTGGGCATGCTATGGCAGCACGGCTCCACTCAGCAGAGAACAGGAGACTGCCGAGCGCGATTGATGCCGGAGTGCCAAACGCCGGGGTTCTTAGTTATCTCATTGCCTTGATTGCTTCCTGTCCTGGTGATACTTCTTTTCTTCTGCTTCCCTCTTCTCTGCTGATTTTCTCTCTCACTCCCGTTCTCTCCCTCTCTCTGCTGCTGCTGCTCTCTGCCAACCGCTCCCAGATAAATGTTCTCAAAATGAATCATTAATTAGCAGGCCGGGTGTGACAGAGCAGGTAAACAGTTTGGGGAATAAAGTGGGCTGACTAAACACCCCTCGCAGCAGAATAAACCAGTGGCTGCACTCACCTCCTTGGGCCCCTGCTCAGGTTTTCGCTAAATTTTCTGAACGAGTGCGCCTTTTTTTCATTTACTGTGTGAGTGTGCTCTCGCTGTGATCAACTCATTAGCCAATTGATGTGGCCGGTGTATGAAAACTGTAACGCTGTGATGCCGTGTCTGTGCGCAGAGAGCAGAAATGGCTCAGAGGGAAGTGGAAAGGCTAAAGGAACAGCTATCCAGTGGCCACAGTGTCACCGCAGGGAACTGCCATCCAGCAGAGGGCACTAGCAGGGTAAGAACTATTACATGTTGGGTGTAAAATACTTTTATTTTTCTTCTTCTTCTTCCTCTTCTTCTTTTTTTTTTTTAATGGCCACAAATAATGTGTTACTCAACTGCAAGTATCATTTTGAGATATTTTACTTTATTTTTCACTCATTTTCAATCCAGTCCTTGTACCTGACCATAGTATTGAATAGTATTGTATTCTGTATATAAACATTATGTAGGAGTAGATAGTGGATAATAGGTATTGATTTGTAAATAACTGGACATGAATAACTGCAGCTTATAATATTATACTCCAGTATATTTCTAACACACTGGGAAGCTCGTTCTCTTTCTCTTCATGTGACTTTCTTTAAAGATGGAACACATTTTGGGGTAAACTTGAAAGAAAGGCATAGATGAAATGTAAACGAGAGATCAGAGGTCAAATGTGACATATTAAACTTTCACAAAGTACTTTCTATAGCTTTAAAATTTTCGACCAATAAATCATTAAGTCGACCTTAAAGACCTTGGTGGATGTAAGTCAAATTGTAAAGGATTGTGAACACGACCCCATTCTACAGCCCTATAAAGTTTTATCAGAATTCATTCAAACATTTTCAAGCTATTGTGTTTATATTACATATAATACACACCTTAGCAAAGAAGCCATTTTAAATTGTATCTTTAGACACGTTGTTACTAGCAGCCTGTTGCAAACACACACCGTTTGTTCTCATTTCTTTAGTTGAATCTATTGAAACAAGGTGATTTACAAGATTTACAGCTATCAGCCAAAAACCTGGCATATCTGAGCATGGTGGGCAGTGTGTCCTTAAAAAAATGGAGGAAACAAGTGCAGAACACTGCAGAACTGGCAGGTCTAAAAAAAAACCTGCAACAAAAAATCTACAACAGATGAACAGTATCTGAAAGTGATGTCCTTCAGAAATAGGAACAAATCCAGCAAAGTCTGACACAAGACCTCAGAGATGAACTTGTCCTTTTAGCTGATTGTTCACTGAAGCCTCAACAGAAACGGTCTCAGTGGAAGGGTGGCTGTCAAGAAACCCATTTAATGGAACGGAAGGAGAAAAGGCTGAGGTTAGCTAAATTACACTAGAACTGGACAACTGAACTGAAACTCATGGACTGATGAATGACCCCACACACACTACCAGCATACCTGGATTTAAAAAAACAAACAAAGGAGCGCTATCGTCATGGATTGGACTCCCCAGACCCTCGACCTCGAAATTGCAACTTAGAAAAGATAACGACCAGCCATAAATGCCTTAATAAGAATAAGTGATTATCACTTCCAACATTTCTGGTGGAAAATACAGTGAGAAGTCTAAAAGTAACTGCATCTGTTTTTTCCAGTTGTTTCACTCTGCTAAGCCATCCACTGGGCTGGACTGGACTCCTGAGTGTTGGTTTTAGCCTGTGGGTCTCATGTTTGACACCAGTGAACTGTAACTTTTAGTTTACATATTAGCACATCAATCAAATAATATTGATGTAATACTAGTACTACTACTACTACCACTACTACTACTATTACTACTACTACTAATAATAATGATAATAAAAATAACCACACATTTTTAAAATCCATTTTTTACAGTTTATGCCTGTCATGGTCCTGGGTCTGCAACCCAGTGTTTTGTGTTTTGGTTAAGTTTATTCTGTGACTTAGGGTTTTCTGTTCTGTCTTTCTAATCTTTAGGTTTTGGTCCCTGTCCTCTGTTTTGTGTCCCTGAGTCTGTGTCTGTATGTTCAGTCTGTGTGTTTCCTGTTTTACTTTGAAGGTCTGAGTCTTTGGTTAGTGTGTTCAGTTTTGCCTTCCTTGTCTTGCTAATTAGGTTCAGCTGTGTCTCCCTCCTGTGTCCAGTTCCCTCGTTACCCTCTGTGTTTATATATATTGAGTGTTTTCTTGTGTTCGTTGCTGGTCCGTCTGCGTGTCATTCTGCTCGTCATCCCCATGTACCTCTGCTTATCTTTCTGTGTTTCTCCTCGCATTTGTTTGATTAGTCTGCCCCAGTTTAGGTTTTCTTGTATCTCATCTTCTGTTTATGTCATCACCTTTCGTTAATAAAGTGACGCTCGCTGCAAACCAGTGCCTGCACTTGGGTCCTTTTCCTCCCTTCACACGACTGCCGTCGCAGCCATGACAATACCATAATATGTAACACAACAGTTAGATAAACACACACATCAGTACACCTTTCAGTTACTAAGCTGGAGCCCCTTTTGCCCTCAGAACTGCCTTTATTCTTCATGGATTCAACAAGGTGCTGGCAACATTCATCACAGACTTTGGTCCATATTGACAATGAGTCATGCAGTTGCTGCAAATGTGTTGGCTGCACATCTGTGACGTGAGTCTCTCATTCCACCAGATCCCAAAGGTGCTCTATTAGATTGCGATCTGGTGACTTCTGAGTGCAGCTAACTCATTGTCGTGTTCAAGAAATGATCAAGAGATGATTTTAAAGTTTGTGACATGGCACTTTAATTCTGCTGGAAGCAGCCATCAGAAATGTCTCCCACACCAACACCACCATCACCAACCTGAGGCAGTGATATAAGGCAGCATGGTCCATCCATGCTTTCATGGTGTTCATGCCAAATTCTGACCCTACCATCCAAATGTCGCATCTAACTTGAGGCTGGTCAGATTAGGCAATGTTGTTTTCAATCTTCTGTTGTCCAGTTTTGGTGAGCCTGTGTGAACTGTAGCCTACATTTCCTGTTAGAAGTGGAGCAGCTCTTTAGCTGCTGTAGCCCATCTTCTTCAAGTTCGACATTCTCTTCTGCATACCTTGGTTGTAACAAGCGTTTATTTGAGTTACTGTTGCCTTCTTATCATCTCAAAGCAGTCTGGCCATTCTCCTCTGACATCAATAAGTCATATTCACCCACTGCCACTCTCTGGATATTTTCTTTCTGTTAAGGTCATTCTCTGTAAACCCTAAAGACAGTTGTATAGAGAAAACCACAGTAGAGCGTCATTCTGAAATACTCAGACCCGTCTGGCACCAACAATGATGTCACGGTCAAAGTCACTTAAATCATGTTTCTTCCCCAGGCTGATGGTCAGTTTGTACTTCAGCAGGTCATCTTGACCATGTCCAAATGTCTAAATGCACTGAGTTGCTGCCATGTTATTAATTGATTAATTCATTTGTATTAACAAACAGTTGAACAGGTGTACCTAACAAAGTGGTCATTAACTAGATATTACAGCATCTTAAAAACGTATTATGGATATATACCTTTTTAAAATTTTCAAACCACATTTGACGATTTGCTCTGTACAAATAAACAGATTATGAAATCCCTGCCAGAGAGCTTTTTAATTGGTGTAGAAATGTTGAATGTGTTGTCTTTTATCAGTCTCTGAGATTAATTAGAATATGCTATTAATTGTGACCTCGTCATCTCTGCAGAAGTCATATTCTCTCACCTTTCAGCCATCACCACAGCAGAGGTTGTGATTCATGGGCTGCACTCACTCCCTTTATCACTTTTTTCTCTCACTCTCACACCTTTTGTCACATCTTCCTGTCACCCTGTCAGGAGAAGAACGAGAAGGGAGAGGTGTTGCCCTCCCAGCTGGAGGCTGCCTTGCTGGCTAAAGACCGTGAAATCCTCCGCCTTCTCGAAAACATTCAGCGGCTGCAGTTCACACTGCAGGAAGTTCAAGAAACCTCAGCCAATCAGATTCTAGAGCTGGAACGCCAGCTAGCCTATAAGACAGAAGCTATAGAGGTGAGTGGCTGGGACACATGATGGGAAATGTGGGAAAGCGTCCTCTGTCCTCAGAATCTCTTATTAATTTGGAGTAAAATATTGTCCTTCTGTGTTTTCATTTCAGAGATTAGAAGCTAAACTGCAGTCCCAGATGGACTATGAAGAGATTAAAACTGAACTCAGGTGATAATTGGTATCGAACGTCTCAGTAATTCATAGTAATGTTAATGTAAATCCAAATATATGACTGTGCTTCTTTTGTTTTTCTCCGTAGTATCCTAAAGGTAATGAAGCTGGCTTCAGCCAACGGCAGCTCATCCCAGGTATGTATGTTCCTGCAGTTTTACACGTTTCCCTTCCTTTTACCAATCAGACCTCTGGTTTCTTCTTAATGTTCTCTTAGTGCCAGAGAAGAAAAACTACAGCAGTGCAATTGAACGCATCACTGATGCATCATCAATTATATACAATATAAGGATATTGGCAGCCACTGCAATTGATTAATTGAGAATTAACAGCTTTTGTGTGTGTGTGTGTGTGTGTGTGTAGGATTCTGCTAAGGCTGCAGAGGCTCTTTTGCTGGATAAAGAGGCCTTTCTTCCATCTCACAAGTACCTGGTGGATAAGACCCGAATACTACACAGCAATGGTAAAATAAATGTCTCATTTTTTCAGCCTATAAAGTTAAAAGAAAACTAGTACTAAGAGGTTGTGAGGTTTTAAATGGTGTTTTGTCATCTACCAAATACTGCCCGTTGTTCACCGATCGTTTGGCACTCACTGGGCAGCTGATTCTGTAGTTGATTACTTCCACATTTAAATCTCTGTACTTAAACTGAGTTTGCATAATGTAGTCTGGACTTGCAAGGCTACAAAGTAAGCGATTTAATTCAGGAAGTATCTTTTATAAGCTGAATAATAGTTAGGTCTTCATTGTTAAAGCCATATAGCTGTACACATCCCATGTAGCCTGAGTGAGATGGCTTTTCTGTCACCAGATGATGACCATTCTGAGGATGCAGGCAGGGAGATAGGCAGGCCGCCCGGATCCCACTCATCCTCCTCTCAGGTGGACAGTCGTGCCTCTCCCAGCCCCGGTCCCCCCACCCTGGACCGCTCCTCTTCCAGCCACGATCTCCCCCGTCCTTTCTCAGTGTCGCCGTGCTCCGGGGACCGGCTGTCAGGAGACCACATCCTTCACAAACAGCTGTTATCTCCACACTTTAAAAAGGATGGCCTCATGGCTTTCCCTACCGCCCTCTATGCAGCCAAAGTCGCGCTTATGTCGGCCTCTCAAGGGCCTGTGGGGACGGGCAGCGTTGATGCCGGCCTGCCCAGCGACCAGTCAGAAAGTGGCAGCTCGACCGCAGGAGACGATGACCAACTGGACACGGCGGAGATCGCCTTCCAGGTGAAAGAGCAGCTGCTAAAGCATAACATCGGCCAGCGAGTGTTTGGCCACTATGTGCTGGGCCTGTCCCAGGGTTCGGTCAGTGAGATCCTGGCAAGACCCAAACCCTGGAGGAAGCTGACTGTGAAAGGCAAAGAACCTTTTATTAAGATGAAGCAGTTTCTGTCTGATGAACAGAACATCCTGGCACTCAGAACCATCCAGGTCCGACAGAGAGGTGAGTGCTAAATACTGTGACAGGACACGGAGTAAATGAAAACCGTGCTGCAACACATGGATGTATACAGTACAATACACGATACCATTACAGTGCATAACAACAGCTGACACAGCGTAAGAAAGTTTGGCAAATCAAGTTTGTTTTAAGCGTAATTTAAAGACCACTGGCTTGTAAATCAAACATTAGAAGTGACAGTGATTTTCATCCACTGCACTCATACATGACGATAGCTGAAGCATAAGGAAGGTAATATTTTACAGTAACGATGAAATAATCAAATTAATTGAACAAGTACCAGTCTGGAAACCATTAGGCTAGTCTGCTGATTGCCGGCAGCCAGCGGATATGTGTGCTAAGACTTCTGTTCCGTGCTCTGTTCATTGTTTATGAATGCAGATAAATGGGGAAAAAAAGCTAATAAAAAGTGAAATCATCATCCAGATAACTGTGGCTATTGAAGGCATTTTGGTACAGCCATTCCTCTTTTGCTCTCCATACAGACTGTTTACTTGTATGCAGCCAAAGCTTGAATGTGCACTCCAAGCGGACTATAAATGGAATCCAGAAATATTCTTAATAAACGAAATAAAATGTAAGTTTTTAGACAAAGCGTTTTTCAGAATGCTTGGCGGGGACCTATTGCACTAATTTGCAAGTCCCTGTTTTTATTTGTAGACTTGACTAGACTAACTTTGTATAATTCAAAATAATCCTCATTTAGCTTCCCCTTCCCTTTAAGCCAGCGGTCTTCTGATTGGTTGCTGTTTGCAATCAAAATCTTTGAAAGACATGTTGTCTGGGCTTAGTGGTCACAAGCAGAGCTGCGTACCTGAGATGACCATATTAGGCAAATCCTCTTTCACTGACATCGTTGAGAGGCAGAAGTAGAAAAAACTGTCTGAAGCCTGAGCTTTTGGCTTCACGCAACTGGATAATCTGACCTCATTATTTGAAACTTGGGTGATGTTTGAGCATTCATATATAATATACAACTGAAAAGCTTCATCAGTTCTGTGCTACTATGTACAGAGAGGTTTTTAAAGCAGATGTTTTGATGGCTTAGCTCCTGGACCTGTGCACATTTAAACCTTCTACATTTAAATCTACTTGGCCCTCATCCTTGACTTCATCACGGTTTCCTCTGCCATGTTTATAGTGTTACTTTTAAACTTTGTTTTCTCCCTAGATTCACAGCTTTTGAAAGTTGAGCTTCCCGTATACTGCAACCTCAGACAGCACGCGCTCAAAGGCAGCCATTGATCTACCAGTCAAAAGCAAAGCCTTGGAACTGCTCTCTGATCAACCATCCCACTCACCCCCTCCTCTCTCCTCCCTCTCTCTCTATCTCCATCTCTTTCTGTTACCCTCTGTGGCAGGGAGCATCACTCCACGCATCCGAACTCCTGAAACTGGGTCAGACGACGCCATTAGGAATATCCTGGAGCAGGCTAAGAAGGAGATCCAGTCCCAGAGGGGTGAGCATGAAGCTGCGAGTCATAAGTCATAGTTAAAAGCCATATTGATTGTTTGTTTTTTTTCTATGCACAATGAGTTCTATTATCTATTTTGATCAGTACTTGAATGCATCTAAATTAAAAAGGAAAGGTGATTTTGAGTGTGCGTCAGTGTCAGTGTGTGTGTTTTGCTTGTTTAGGTGATGGCAAGTCATCTCTAAACAGCTCATCAGGCAGAAGCAGTAACGGGGCTGGCAGCAGCTCTGATGAAACCATAAAGAGCATCCTGGAACAGGCCAGAAGGGAGATGGAAGCTCAGCAGCAGGCCCTGATGGAGATGGAAGCGTGCGGCAGGGCTTCGACTGCTAGCTCAGGAGTTCAGGTGGAACGTCTGGGGGCCCCTGAGCGCTCCAGGGGCCTGCCTTTACCCGTCTCCATCAAGCAGGAGGAGGGGGGATGCATCACAGTGTGCACGGCCAACCCCGTCAGTAGCCCCCAGACACCCCTCAGCGTCCTCTCCCCTGCTGCTTTCGTCCAGAACATCATCCGCAAAGTCAAATCAGAAATCGGTGAAGCGGGCACCTACTTCGATCAGCACTGGTCTCAGGAGCGGGGATCTATGGTGCTCGGCGGTGGAAGCAGCTCTCGGCCCTTCAGCTCGGTCTCCCCTTCCTTGTCTTCCTCCTCCTCTGGGCCCTCCACCTTGCCCCGGCCATGGCTGCGTCTGGAGAACGGCGAGGGTCTCCCTAACAGTGAGGAGGCCTCCGCTGCTGAGGACGAGCTGGGCCTGAGCCGGCCAGTGGAGGTGAAGGTGGAGTCAGATACCTCGGTAAGCGGAGAGTCCCCAGGACCTGGCCCGGGACGCCTTTCCTATTATCCAGCATATATCCCCCGTGCACTGAAGCCCACCGTGCCCCCGCTGACACCAGAGCAGTATGAAATGTACATGTACCGGGAGGTGGACACCATCGAGCTGACCCGGCAGGTGAAGGAGAAGCTGGCAAAGAACGGCATCTGTCAGAGGATCTTTGGTGAAAAGGTCAGATTTTGGCCTTTCACATTAACGCACACTGCAAATGAAACAGCCTGCAAATACAAAAATAAGAAAAATGATATTAAAGATACAGTTTTAGTTAAAACTGAATATGTTTTCATGGCAGATTTAAACCAGTGATTGCATTAGAATTGTAACATTCATCTTATCTCTGTAGACAGCGAATGTAAGCAGCAGCAGATACATAATGAGAATTTGTCAGGATTTTCAGAGCACATGAAATATTAGACTAAGATCATCTCAGTAAACATAAAACACATTTTAATTATGTAAAAAAAAAAAAAAAGAACATGAAACTCATCCATGTGGAAAAGTAATGGCTCCTTTTAAACCTAATAACAGGTCCCAGCACTTTAGTATCCATATCTGCAGCTCAGAGCTTTGCATAATACAATGCCAGTATTTGACATCACTGTGAAAGAGTTTTAGCCTGCTCTTTAGAATTTCTTGCAGCAGACTTGACATAATGATGTGAAGTCTTGACATTATATGCCCTGTAAGAAAACTGTTAAAAGTTTGCCATTTTATTACTTTCTGCATACAACATTGTCCTAAAAAAGCCTTCAGGTGCTTTTCTCCATATGTCAGACAGCAATAGATTCTGCTTTGCTGGTCTTCCTTTGAATCCTAGTTTCTCGCATCTCTTTCTTAACCATCAACATTTTTAGCTGAGAGGCCTGCGTTTGGTTGAACTGTCATTTGTGCCCTTGAAAAACCTTTTAGAGGCTGCCCGCAAGTTTTGCCATACCACATTATTCTCCCTAGCTGTCACAGTGGTTTGGGAGGGCTTTCCGGAATGAGGCATCTGAGCAGCTCATCTCTTTCAGAGTTACATTTGTGGTGCAGTGTGCTTGTGGGAATTTTGTGGTGTGAACCTAAGGGAAATAGGGCTATTTTTTCTTAATTAATTATTTTTATCAGGTGTTCCTTGAATGAATAACATTATAACTTCAGTGTCTTATCAAATCCCACCGAGCATCAAATGTCCAGTGGTGTTTTTGGGGGTTTCTGATTAGCCACTATTGGACATCTCTGTTACCTCTGAATTTGGTTGAAAAGTGAAATGTACATTTTTGGTTATCCACTGAGAAATTTTCTGTTAATTACAGGTCTAAAATGTGTCTAATAATAGTGTATAACAACATTTAGTTAAATTTGGTTCAAATACAACATTCTTACTTGGTTGTTAAATGGTTGTGATTAAACAGCCATAAAGCATTCACTCCAGGTACTTAGACTAGTACTACTGTATTTTTTTTAATACTAACTATATATATATATATATATATATATTATAGAGGCCTCAGTGCAATCAAACTTTACCGCTGGGACAGCCCGGTGGTGCAGTGGTTATTACTGCTGCACAGGTGGAAGGTTCTGAGTCTGAATCTGCTGCTGGAACGTTCTTTCACTTTTCAGCCAAAGTCATCTTTTCAACAAATCTTTGCTGAGCAGAACGTGTTAGTTTTCCTTCACACAGGTGTTATATTTTCTGTGACAAACACACAGAAGATTAAATCTTTTTTTTTTTAAACAGAACACTGTGTTTTATTTGCATTTTCCCTGAAATGAGCTACTGAAGACTCTATATCGGTTTTGTTAGTTCAAGCCCCAGAAAGAGTGCCTTTATTGTCGTTAAAATCCCTCTGGGTGTCTTCCTAGGCAGCCTTTGTGATATATCACTTTATTCTGTCTGGAGTGGATAAAATATAACGGGTGTCACAAAGGTTTTTCATAGTGATATGAAAGGTGCTGTCTTCATTCTCTGCTGTGTTGATATGACTGTTGTAAAATATCTTTAACTCGAGTCCCACTAAAGCTGAAAACGGTGCAGCAGTTTTTTGTTTTTTTTTTAATAATATACAATCATATGGAAAAAAAGGAAGAAAATTTATCATTACAGAAATTTGCGCATTTGAATTGCAGAAATATAAATCACATATGAAAATTCATAATAATCAAATCTGAGGTGTGCTGCAAGTCTAACTTAAACCGTTAACCAACGTGAAGATTTATAGCGCATTGTCTCCCTCCAGTGGTTGCATGGGGAAAGTGCATCACCAAGGCCATAAGCTGAAAACAGATTTCCATCTTTCACAATAATAACTTCAGTCATTGCTGTGCAACATATACATTTGATGTGAGTAGTGACACAGATAGTGTGTCTAATTAAAAGGTAATATATCAACCTGTGTTTGTGTTCCAGGTGCTGGGGCTTTCTCAGGGCAGCGTGAGCGATATGCTGTCTCGGCCCAAACCCTGGAGCAAGCTGACCCAGAAAGGCAGGGAGCCCTTCATCCGTATGCAGCTGTGGTTACTGGATCAACTAGGACAGAGCCTTAACCAGCCCCCAAACCAGGGCCACACTCAGGGTGAGTCTGCAGTTCACAACACACACTCGAGAATATCTAGACTGCTTGAGAAACTGTGTAACTAGAAAAAACAAACAAAATCTCTCACTCACACACACACACACACACACACACACACACACACACACACACACACACACAGAGCTTACAAAGTCAGCTGAGTGTGTTTATTTGATTGATGTGATTATTCCTTCCTACTTACAGATAAAAGCCCAGTGACGGCCCAGTCCTCACCTTCTCCACCTCCCAGCCCAGCGGACAGCCACCCAAGTCCGTTGGTAGAGCCCGTGAGTCTCTCCCTGGAGAGCAGTAAAGAGAACCAGCAGCCAGAGGGCCTGAGCTTGGGGTTGTCCACCCACCCAGAGGGAGTGAAATCCACTCCTAGCCTCATGACCTTGCATCAGCCCACAAACCCACTGGGCATCCAGGAGCTGGTGGCCATGTCTCCAGAGCTAGATACTTATGCCATCACCAAGAAGGTCAAAGAGGTGCTAACAGATAATAACTTAGGTGAGTCTGAGTTCACAACTTGGGATTAAAAAAAAAAAACACTCCTTGAAGACACCATAGCAACTATACACCTGTGTATATTTGTTCTCCACAGGCCAGCGTCTTTTTGGGGAGACTATCCTGGGCCTGACGCAGGGCTCGGTGTCTGACCTGCTCTCCAGACCCAAACCATGGCACAAGCTCAGTCTGAAAGGCAGGGAACCATTCGTCCGCATGCAGCTGTGGCTCAATGATCCTCACAATGTAGAAAAGCTGAGGGCCATGAAAAAGATGGAGAAGAAAGGTGGGGACCCAGAGTGTACGCTGTAATATGACGGAGGAGATGATTCTGACACGTTTATAATCCCCATACCCTGCATGTCTCTGTCTGCCCTCCAGCCTATTTGAAGAGGCGATACGGCCTGCTGAGCACCGGCTCGGACAGCGACTCGCCCAGCACTCGCTCTGAGTGTGTGAGTCCGGCTTTGGCCTCTCTGGACTTGTGCCCCTACAGCCAGGCGAAGAAGCCTCGGGTGGTGCTGGGAGCCGAGGAGAAAGATGCCCTGAGGAAGGCATACCTCTTAGAGCCCTACCCTTCTCAAAACACCATCGAGATGCTGGCATCGCAGCTCAACCTCAAAACCAACACCGTCATCAACTGGTTCCATAACTACAGGCCAGTCCTTTATAACCTTCACAAATGACTGTTTTTGCTGTTTTTATTATTACTGTACATTTACTTTAGATGGACAGTTCACGCTAAAATCAAAATTTGTTGTTTTTTTCCCTCTGGCCTGTAGAGCTGTGTTGTCCAGTGTTGAAGAGAACTGCTCTAGAGCCATTTCTTGAATAATATGGCGCCAGACATTAGTGCTTTAAGTGCTAAAAAAAACTGTATTAGAAAAACTGAGCAACAACAATATCTATTTCTCCAAATCATGGCCTGATTAAAAAAATCCACAAATCTTTTTTATTATATTTAGGAACTATTTTCTTTCTATTTTTTACTTTTATTTTTTGAGTAATCAAGTCCTGATTTCTGAAATGGAAAACCTAAAGAGGCAAAGGAAGAATATGTAAATCTAATTTTGTGATGAACTGTCTCTTATGCTTTACACTGAATATCTCAAATGTGATTTAGAAAGTAAACTTTACTGTCTAAAGTCTCTTTCAGCCACTGTCTAACTGTGGTATTTGTGTGCAGGTCCAGGATGCGGCGGGAGGTGCTGATGGAGGGTCTGCCAGACAATGACACGGATGCTGAGCACCACAGCTACTCCCCCTCAGTGACACGGAGCCCTCACTCTGACGGAGAGGAGAGGAGGCTGCAGCAGCCCTCAGGACACATCCACTCCAGCCTTCCTCTTAGTGCCAACACCTCACTGCCTCATGTCAAACAGGAGGCATTAGACAGGGAAGATGACGCAGAGGAGGGAAGGGAAAGCTCGGCGAAACAGTCCAGGGTGCAGTGTTTTCCAACAGCCGTGCCGCTCCCGCAGTTGAAAAGTGAGCACGAGGACTCCATCGCTGGCTGTCGCGAGCCCCACTTGGCAGGCCAGAGCCTGAGGCAGGAAGAAGGTCAGGGTCTCTACCCTGGAGGGCTCTCCGTAGACAGTCCACAGAGAACCAATCAGAACAGGCACGAGGGGGAAGACTCCGGAAAGTCACCCGTCGACCCGGTCAGCTTCAAGGCTTCATCAGAGCCCTGTCGCAGCAGCCTGGAGGTCTCCCTCAACTCGCCCTCTGCTGCTTCCTCACCGGGCCTCATGATGTCAGTCTCGCCTGTTCCCTCCTCCTCTGCGCCCATATCGCCCTCGCTGCCCAACCCACCATCAACGAGCACCAGTCACAGCCTGGACCCTAACCCGCCCCCTCCCTTCCAAAGTCCCAAACTCAACAGGAGCACTCAGAGACGCACGGAGAAAATGGCCAACCTCAATAACATCATCCACAGGTTAGAGAGAGCAGCCAATCGAGAAGAGACTCTGGAATGGGAGTTTTAAGTCCACTTTACGTGTATCCAGTCCGGATAACCTTTGCGCCACACAGGAGAGTCTCGGACAGAAGCTTCCTGAAGTCTTTAAATGGAGCGTGGCTCCTGAAGGCCTGTCCTCTAAGAATGATAACTCACAGGAAATGGGAACACGGAGCTAATCATACGGTTGAATTCCCTACAAGAACTTAAGAGTTGAAAAAAAAAATTTATAAATGTGTATTAGTTTGTTTGTTTGTTTTTTCCTTTTGATAATGCATACTACTTTGAAATATATGTGACAGCACTAGCTGTTGTTTTACCTATTGGACTTGACATGAAGACTTTTGCAGCTATGGTGTCATAAAATGTACACTGAAGTTCTGTAGATTGCCACTGGGTGAGATTAAAAGAAGACCCCTGTCTTAAGCCATTAAAAGCACTATAACTATTTGAAAAGAGACACTGACCAAATTTGCTACTTTTTGAATAGCAATTTTTCAGATTTTGTCTGTAAGACTGGACAGTTTAAGTCAAGTAACATGAAATCCTATTACTGACTGAGGGATAGTCCTTTAAGACTCTAAATATTCAACATCTTGTATGTACTTAGTTTCCTGGTGATATGTTTTGAAATATTTGTAACTCACTCGTATAAAATGTGGTTGTACATGTTGTAGAATTGTCTGCAATAGCCTTCTCTAAACCTGATGTAGCATGGTACTCACCTGACCCTGTTATCCTCTGTAGTTAGTCACCTGTGATTATACTTGAGCGAAAACACGAGAAAAAAGAAAAAGTTGAAAACCCTGCAAAAAATGAGAAAAAAAGGAAATGTTAAACCTAATGAGTAGAGTACTTTTGAAGTGTTTTTGGTTTCTTTAGTTTGCTTTGAATAATCCTCGAGGTTTACAGTTTAGGGCCCTTGTGCTTTTGGTAGTGAGTGCAACAGTCACTTCGCACGAGCACAGTTTACACGATTTCTTTCAGACTTACCTCTCTGACTCTAAGGCACTGGTTCTCAGACTGTAACGGGCCAAGACACAGGACACCCAGTTTACCTCAGATTATGTTGATGCACATCATGCGACGACCATGCGTTCCATTCTTTTGCATAAACACGACGCACACTTATTTGGACCGACGGATGGAAGGCACTTGCGTATCATGCCTCGGGTGCGAGCTCATGCCTCAGAGGGTCAAACAATGAAGCAAGTGGTGGTGGAGATCGATAGATGGATAGATAGATAGAAGTTTATTAATCCCTCGGGTAGGTTCCTCTGGGAAATTCAGTTTCCAGTAGCAGAACACCAACAGAAGACAGATTGGAGGGGGTTATGAGGTAAATCTGTCTTTTACCAACAATATGCTGCTGTTCGTCCCTTTGTGTGTGTTATGGAGTAACACCCGATTGATTGCACATTCTGAAAATGTGTGTTTTACTGTAAATTATATGTAACAAAACACCTCAGGCACTGAGAAGCTGTTTAGCTAGGCCACCCCTGCTCTGTGTTGATCTGCTTTGAGGCTGAAGTTCCCAGTGTTTAAAACCATGATACGTACAGTGTGACCTCTCATCAGTCTGTAAGTACGCTATATTCAAGAACACAAAAGGTTACAGGTATCCCCTCATATTATCTTTGACCACGTGTGTATTGTGTCTGTAGACGTTTCTTTGTCATGCTTGCAAGATGTTCTTTATGTATTTTGCCTCTATTTTATACTCAGAACAGTTAACTAGATATTCAATACCTCGTGTATGAAGTACTTACAGCACTTAGATTTTTTTGATAATTGTGAGGACTCAAGAAAAATTTCAAATATCAACATTAACCTAACTTAGTGTCCACAAGTCTTTGCCTTTACTGTATCGTTGAAGTTGGTAGTGAACACTTGCACATGTCTACATAGTTCAGAGGACTTGGATTGTATTATGTAGAGATATATATTACACAATTACTAAAAAAAAATACTATCTTACATTCTTGGAACAAAAATGTGCTGATTATATTGAAATAGAGTGTACAGATTTAATAAACCAAACCCATTCAAGCCAGTTCTGGTCTGGCAAGCTTGCCCACGTTTTAGACCTTCTCTCAGGGTAGTCTTGCTTTTTAAAGCTTTATTGAAACAGTTGCTCTCATCAGTGGTGTTGAATATGATAACCATGTGACGTGGAGAATGACTCCGTTAAATATTCGAGGAACATGTGGAAGTTGTATGATTATGGGATTTTTGACACTCACAAGGAGGGGGAAAAAAAGTGGATTGTTGGAAAGTCGTGGCTGTTTTGTAATTCATTACACGGATGTGTCAAAGTACAGTGTCGAGTGAAACCACCAGGATGAGGCTAAATGGGTTGCATTTTTTAGATCAGTAGACTTTGCTCTTGGAAATGCTGGGTTTTTTTGGTTTGGTTTTGTTTTTGTTGTTTTTCTTGGAGCCACAGAAGATTTTTCTCTGGTTTTCTTACCATCATATTTTGTGCATAATATACTGTATGATTAGAAGTGGCATTTCTTATGTGAAAGCTTCATTGTTTCTCAAGGTAACATGGACATATGACTGAAAATGAAATGTATTTACCCAGACCATTATCTCTTCATGTAAAGCTCATCTCATTGTTTTGCATGCAAATCCATTCTGCTCACACAACAAGGGATAGACTGTTTTTGTGTTATTGTTCTTGCACAGGGACATTGAATCAGCACTTGAAGTCCACGCACGGTGCAGCTGGCTATCACAAACTTGTCAAGATTCCGGTCAAATCAGAACCTGAGACTGGCCCTGCAAACGTTATACTTCCAGATTTATTTTGTGCCATATCACATGCCCCATGCATTATCCTCATGGAGAAATGCCTTGTTGTGAAGTCTGATCTGTGAGGGGTGTAGGGCTTTTTGTAAGTTCAGAAAAAAGCAAAGCTTTTTCTATATTACAATAGCCCTACACAGTAGATGTTTTAATTTTATAATTGACTTCAGTCACTAAATAATGGAGAAACTGACTGACAAAACTTGAATGAATGCATTAAGAATTGCTTTTATAAAAACGACATTTACAACTCTGGCACCGAGGGTTTGTCACCAAGGAAATTTGTCATTTATAAGTCAGCTGTGGGCCAATCGAAAGAAGCATCCTTCAGGCTTAGATAACTATCTGATGCCTCACGTCAGGCTATTAAATGTTAAAGAATGGACAATGGTATGCCAAGCATCTTGGAAATGAAATTGCATAGGCTGTGTAAGCCATCAGTCAATACATAATTGTTTAAGATCCTGCTGTGTTGTGTTTTTATTTCTTTATGATGAGCAATGAGCGCTCCAGAAGTGGAGATTAGCACAGAACACATTAACGTACATAATTTACTGCAAATTCATGTGCATATATAAAACCTTACACTGTAGCGTGCATCCCTAGCTATTTTTAAGTGTAATCATTTTCACATCGCACTCTTCACTGGCAGTCTTTCAGTGAAGGAAACACTTCATCTTTCCTATTGAATTCAGGGTCATTCATGTCCACTACATTACGCATACAGTGATACTTGGGCAATTGTGGATCGTATAAATATGACAATAAACACCACTGGATTTTCAAAGAAAAGCCAGTCAAACAAAGTAGACTGAATGTTTATTTATTGAGGAAACTGAACCTCTGGGACAGGGGTGTCCAACTCCGGGCCTCAAGGGCTGGTGTCCTGCAGGTTTTAGATGTGTCCTTGATCCAACACAGCTGATTTAAATGGCTAAATTACCTCCTCAACATGTCTTGAAGTTCTCCAGAGGCCTGGTAATGAACTAATCATTTGATTCAGGTGTGTTGACCCAGAGTGAGATCTAAAACCTGAGGCCCTTGAGGCCTGGAGTTAGACACCCCTGCTCTAGGAATAAGAATAATGGTTTTGGATTTCTTCTAACTGCACACAGTAACTGTGTATAAACTGTTCTTGAAAGATGATTATGTAAAGGTTTCCAACCTGATGACCATCAACAACTCTTTCTGATATTCTTTAGACTCTGTCTTGTTGCCAAACTTAATACAGTTACGTCAGGGGTCTCAAACGCCAGCCCTCGAGGGCCGCTGTCCTGAAACTTTTCCATGTGTCCCTGCTGCAACACACCTGAATACAATTAATAGGTCATTAGCAAGACTCTATAGAACTTGACTGCATG
>VVHJ01033925.1:0-15320 GCA_015107715.1 Tylochromis polylepis
ACACATGCACACTAACACACAGTGTTTTCTGGCAGCAGTTCAACATCAAAGATGAAAGTAGCTTGTTGCTCAAAACAAGTCTTACAACGCACACACACACACACACACACACACAAAAAGAAGAAAAAAAAAGAAAAAAAAGGGCATAGCTGGGATGTCATTACAAACACAGGGGGAGAGCGAGGTTCGATAAGGAGGGAGGATGCAGATGGAAGGTTCTGGTGTTTGCGGGCAGTTTTGTTTTGCCACCCAACAGAGCTTTCCAGTAAAATGATTTTGAGGCTCAGGATTTTGTGCCTCTGCAGCAGCAAACTTTGAAATCAAACTGTCAAATTACGCACACGACTGAACTCTTCACCTGTGAACACCCCCTCTTTCCCCTTTCTCCTTACTTCATTTTATTTTAATGCATCTCATCTCCGTTCTCATCGACCTGCCTCCCTGCAGCTCCTTGTCATGCCGCACCTTCCCCTGTCATCTCTGCCTGTCTCCTTTTATTTCTCCCCTACATATGCCACCCCCACCGACGAACCCTCATCTCATCTCCTACTTTTTGCTCTTCTCTTTCTGCTTTTTCCCTCTCAGTCATTTGTGCTACATTTTTACTTTTAGTTTGCACTTGAAGATGCTACAGCACCACAAAGGTAAAAAAAAGGCCAAAGCGAAAGCCTCATCCTCATCATCTTCGGTGTCTTCATCACACCAAATTTTCCAGGAACTAATTTGAGACTCCGCTTGAGCACTAAATGCTTCGAATTATCTAACTGCTCATGCTAAATAGTGCTGAAGGGAAACACAGCAGAACAATTTGCACATCACTGATTAAACTCTCACACAACTGTTGGCAGAAATGCTTGATCCTCTCTTTCTAAGAGCAACAAAGAGAGCAAACTGCAACTCAAGAGACATTAGAGAGGGCTAAAAGGATACAAAAGTCAATCAGTGGGAGGTTTATCCAGCTCTTTCAAGTCGCACCAGTCTGAGTGGACCGTGTGATCTCTGTCCTGTCATCTAAGAGTGATTACTCTCACTGCATTAGCGGATCTTCACCTATTGTGCTGTCTTTATAATGCTGCACAGGGTGACTGATTGAGAGCAAGTTGCCCAAAGACGGAGGTGTGTGCTCAGACAAATGTTCTACTGATATCAGGCTAAAAGGAAAATAGTCTGCTATCCAAAAATCAGATTAGAACAATAATGATTTTATCAAAACAAACAATCCTGCTGGGGCTGCTTTAAGAGAGCCAGATATGCTCATTTCCAGCTCCATATTAGAGAAGTTTTGCATGATTCACAGGTCTAAATAATTCTTCTTTATTATATACCGGGCCTTTGTGTAACCCCTCAGTTTGTCCTCTGTCTAAAACCAGCGGTTTAGCTCCTACCCAGCTTTCTTCTGATTGGATGACCCTTACAAACCAAAGAGTTGATCCACAGGTGGGTGTGGCTTCTGTGCTTTCAGACAGTATTCACAGTATTAAGACCAGCCCAAGCTTTCGGCTCAAAAGAACTGTTAGTAAATACACTGGCCTCATTATGTGAAATGTTGCCCTGGTTCAGGTTAACCATCTACCACTGCAACAGTACTCACAGTATTACTGGGGTGGGCGTTTTAAGAAAAAAAAATGAAAATAATTCAAATATTTTTCAAAGATCACCCCAAATTGATCTTAAATCACTACAAATAGTCCTAGTAGACTTGCGGCATGCTAGCTTAAACCTGAACAATTCACATCATTTCAATTTGTTATTTAAAGGAGTCTCACACAAAACTTTCTGATGGCTGTGCTGGAGTCATCTTTGTCTTTTGATGTTTCATCTATTTATATAATTCTAAAATTCTATGTAATTACACAGCATTTCACACTGTTTATTGGTCTGACACCTGGTAGCAGTTAGCCACTTTATCTCCAATTCTTACAGCATTATACCCTATCCAAGGCTGTTAATAAGATAAGGAAATAAGGCAATGAATAATAAATATGTAGACATTTTGATTGATTACAAAAGTACATAAAAAAAGGGGGAGGGGGGGGAGTAGGGCTGGGCAATTAATTGAACATTGAGAACCTCATTAATCAACGTAAATTTGGCCATGTTGGTTATTTTGTTTCTTTTTTTCCTGTTAATACTTCACCCATTATTGTACTGTCCCTTTTAAAACAAACTACTGTGTGTTGTCATATGATTCTGCCTGACTGCACGACTTGAGCATTTTTTACCAAATAAAAATGCCTTTTCTATGTTTGGACACATTTTTGGCTTCAGTACAGATGACATCAGACAAATAGCAAAAAACCAAAAGCTGCACAAAAAAAAAAAAAAAAAAAAAAAAAAAAAAAATCAAAAAAAAAAAAAAAAAAAAAAAAAAAAAAAAAAAAAAAAAAAAAAAAAAAAAAAAAAAAAAAAAAAAAAAAAAAAAAAAAAAAATCATTCCAGCAAACTGAAGGTAAAACCACCCAACATATCACCGAAGAAAATATTTTTGGATTTGAGCATATTTATCGTACACAGCTAGTGAATTATGAGGGCAAGAAATCTTGTGTTTATTTAATAATAATAATAATAATAATAAGCATTCATTAATCACATTTAAGGTAAAATGTTAAATTTTTTAAAAATTAGTTTCAAAATTGAAATTAACTGAATTCAATTAATTGTGATTTTCATTGCGATCATATCGCCCGGTCTTAAAACAAAGGCAGGTTAATTAGCAGGCTGTTCACTAAAATACAATCACATTTGTGCAGTAAAACTAAAATGGGGGGGGGGGAAATCATGCTAAATAAAAATACACAAAGAGAGTAAATCAAGCAAATCAATAAACTAGTTTTGTGATGTATAAATACACCCAAATTTTCAATCCGTTCTCCAACAGAGAGAAGCTTGAATTCATTCCCCCAAAAAGTGCTTCTGTTTCCCCTCTGCCCGACTCCCTGAAGTTTAATAAGGCTTGACTGAGGGAAAAAGTTATCCAAAACATCACACAAGGATCACAAGTGTCGCACACACACACACACACACACCCCTGCTGATTCATGGCTCTAGGAAATGATTGCTTAACTTCAAACGCAGGGTGAGCCAATTTTGTTGTAACTTTGAAATAATGTCATAACTTTTGTCCCCTGTAAGAGAAAGAGAGGGAGAGAGAGGGAGGACAGAATAATTTGTTTAAAAAAAAAAAATCAACAAGAAATAAACAAAAAAACAGCAGTGCTCTGTGTAAAATCCAGAAGACAACCCTGAAGCCTTTTTGACTTCAGTCAGCTCAGAATTCAGACTGCTCAGTGCAAACTGTGACAAGTCTCACCAGGGTGTGTGTGTGCGCGCGTGTGTGTGTACACACATATGAGAGAGAATGAGACTCAGGGGGTGTAAGACAGCTCAATGGACCAATTGTGTTTGCTGGCTTCCTTCCCAAAACCCCATCTGCATCTCACACACACACACACACACACACACACAAAAATCTAAAGAATTCTCATCAGCACCTCGGTTTTTAACAGCAGCCATAGCAGGTCACTTCTGCTGTCCAGAAGCAAATTAGAGAACAGGTAAAAACTCACCACATTAAAGCCACAGCATCTAGGAAAGGATTAAAAGAGCCATACACAGTCTACTGAAAACCTGTTGCTCTAACAAAAGAGTGTTTGCTGGAAAGGCACAAAACTGTGCACCACCCGCTGTTTGTCATTTATTAGGAAACAAATTACCACCGCACTTCCAGTGCTGAGAAAATGTCCACCATGTGGAACATCTTTGCCCGAGGGGGAAAAAAAAAAATTGAGTTTTAAGCATTTAAGCTTCCTGCTGCTACGATTTACCACAGCTGCAGCTCAACAAACCCTGGAGAGGAAAGTAAGAAACTCCTGCCGACCGCGCCAAACAAGTGAAGTCTTTCTTCACTAAAGCTGAAACAATTTGATAGTCACACTTATTGTGAAAATGCATGTGCCAAACATTTCCTTGCCACTGCTTCTAGAAGGATTCATTGATTTTCTGTGCCGTATGTGATAGACTGCTAGCACCTCAGACAATAATCAAATATTTAATATGCATAAACCTGATCACGGCTTCTCTGAGGTACGCTGCGTACCTCTGTTGCCAGAGGTACTAATGGAAATCAATATACTGAAAGAGTCTTTATCTATCCATCTATGACTGAAAGCTTATACAGGAGGCGGCTCTGGAGGAGGATTTCAAAAAGTAGGCACGTGGAGCTCGCTCGGGAAGAAAACGTTTAGCGAAAAAATAACCAGTGAGGCCAGTTTGTGAAACATTGCTTCATAGGAAAAGCAACTGTTCACTCAGCGTCAGTGGCAGTGATGAAAATGAGTGCATCCCATGATTCACGAGCTTGTAAAACCACCTTTATCAGCAATAATCATTTCCTGTATGACTTTATCAGGCTCTCACATCATCGTAGAATTTTCTGAATTTCAGCCCAGTCTTCTTAACGGCGTTGCTTCAGTTCATTGTGGGTTTGCGGGTATTCATTTACGTACAGCTCTTTTAAGGTCCAGCCACATCATTTCCATCAGGTAGAGCTCTGCAGATCGGCTGGGCCATTGTAACATCTCGATTCTTTTCTTTTTCAGCCATCCTGTAGTAGAGTCACTGCTGTGCTGTTATCATTGTCCTGTTCCATGATCCATTTCTGGCCAAGCTTTAGCTTTTGGACACGTGGCCTCACATTTGACTCTACAATTCTTAAGTATAAAGAGGAGCTCACAGTCGACTCAGTAACTGCAAGGTGCCCAGACCCTTTAACCTCACCAGACAGGGTTTGGTAAGGTTGAAGAAGTCTTTTTTTCTTTTTTTCTTTTTTTTTAAAAATTGTACGGCCAACATTTAACATGCTAACTGAGGTCTGTGGATTCTGAGATGTGGCACTGCTGTGTAGTACACAGTCTGATGTTAGGGTGAATTTCCTTGGAAGACTGTGGCACTGTGTTAAAATATACTTGAATGCTAGCAACAATGTTCCTTGCCCTTTTAGTTCCTACGGAAGCAGCAAGGGTGTGCTGAACCTTGATTTCCACTTCGTAGGAAATCTAGGTGCTAACTTACAACATAACTGGAAACCCCTCTTAACTGTTCACTGCATCCTCCCACGTCATTCAACTTGTCACGGGCTACGTCGACTCGATGTGGAGTTACATTTCTCAGGAGGTGTGCATGAGGTTTGGTGGAAGATTACAATGTAGGTCTAAAAGGAGTTTCCGGTAAAATCATAAATTACGACTAAATTTAAAAAATAGTAATTAATAAATAAATAAATAAATTAGCTAATGCATAATTCAGGCATTAGTTTTAACAGGACTGCAAAGAGTCCTTTGACTTTAGGTGTTCCTTAAATCTACTGTTGTATCTTTTATCTTTTAAGAACACACACACACACACACACACACACACACACACACACACACACACACACAGTCTTGTCATATTGTGTTTGAGGGGTCAGAGACTGGACCTTGTGTGCGTCTGTCCAGGATAACAGCAGGACATGAAAAGAGTGAGATAAAAAAGTGAGAGGGAGATAAGGTGAGAAAGAAGACATAAAAGAAAGCTGGAGAGGTGATTCACACTCATTGACAGAAGCAGCTGGGGCTGAAAAAACAAAAGGCTGGGCACGCAAACAAACCGTGGCATCCTGTACAACCATGTGGTTTGCATCCCTGCACCATCCATCCTTTTCGTGCTGACCGAGTAGCACTCAAGTCATAACAACCCCGACTTTATGACATTACACGGCCAGAAACAGAAAATTAGGTGCACCCCTGTGGCTCAACGTGTAGAATACGTGCCCCGGGTTTGAGTCCTCTCTGGTTTTCCTTTGCTCCCTCTCTCAGCACCTTCCTGTCTCTCCTTTGCTCTCTCTGTGCTTTACAATAGAGGCAAAATGCCAAAATTAAATAAATAAAACACAGACACACACAATTACCAGTCTGAAAACAAAATGTTCTCTTCCAAGCCATGAAATCTTTTCAAAATGTCACATTTCTACATGGCGGCAGTGATTATCCAGCGTTGTGAAAGCTGCTTATTCCCCCCGCTGTTAGTTGGTAGGAGTTGAAACAAATGACTCCCGATAATGGGCAAGTTCAGGTTCAATTTTCAGAAAAGAGGGAACGCGCTGCTGGAGATACTGAAAGACAGGAAGCAAAAAACCCCAAAAAACAGGAAAAAAAACCCAAAGACAAAGTGAGAGGGAGAAGGAGAGAAATGTCAAGCGTGAGGGTGAAAGATGAGGCGGGGAGGGAGATGGAGTGAAGTGCTGAATCATCTGAGTGTGTTTCAGCAGAGGGGGGAAAAGTAGGTCAGGGTGGTTGGGTGCAGCGGTTGGGGATGTTAAAATCTCCAGTTCACTTGTAGTAACTCTTTCATCAACTACTCGTTTCCTCTCTTTTCTTTCCATTCACCCCCCCCCTTCCTCCATGCTGTCTTTTATGACCCCTCCTCCTCCTCCTTCTTCTTCTTCTTCTTCTTCTCCTCCCTCCTAACAGTAATTGATTGTTCCTACTCTACCACCAGTGGAGGTCTGTGATTACTGCCACCAAAAAAGGTTTCTGACTGTGTTAAGCAAATCTGCCCTTCATTACCATGTTCATTATGAGAAACCAGTGAAAACCGCAGTCCCTGGCGTGGTTTTTTAAGATATATTGCAGCACAAAATGCAAAATTTTACTGTCAAAGTAATTTTGGATGAATTAACAGTAAGATCCTCAAAGTATGTTTGGGCAATCTGTGTTTTACGGTGCTGATAGCAACTGAAATCGCACGTTACCTCATACCATAGGAGTGTATGTGTGTGTGTAAGGGAACAAGGAGTTTTAAGTCTATAAATATTTCCTTTGCCATACAAGGAGAAAAGTTTGCGCTTAAAGTCAGAAGGGAAAGGTGTGCGTTTTGTGGATGTGGCTTACATATGGATGGCACGTAAAGAGTGTGTGTATGTTGTTCAGTGTGCATGCTGAGGACGAAGTAAAGCAACATCAGTTCCCTCTATAAGGCTATGCTGCCACATCTCCTGCGAGCATAGAGGTGTGCACATTACTCTTTACTGTCTGTATGTTCTATTACTTCTTATACTCAGTTATTTTTTCTTACAGCGATGTATTAATTGAAGTCAAGATGTTCCTTTTAGGCAGAAGACTTAAAAGCACTTATTGGATATATGATTTTTGACTATTAACACAACTTGAATCTGTACCATCCTTCAGCTCATCTGTAATGCTCAATTCTTCATGGCACAGATTCAGCTTGGTGCTGGAAACAGTCCTCTGAGATCACACAGTTGCTGCAGATTTGTGGGCTGCACATCATCTGCAGCCTCAGTTTCCTGAAACCTAGTGTGGTCTTCTGTGGTTGTAGACCATCTGCTTCAAGGTTTGACATGTTGTCTGTTAGTAATGAGTGGTTATCTGATTTTCTGTCACCTTTTTATCACTTCAAAGCAATCTTGCCCTATTACTCTGACATCAATAAAGTATTTTAAACTAGTAAACTGCTGTAGTTCATCTTATATATGATTTTGTGAGAAAATGTCAGTAAAATACTCAGGCTAGCTCATCTTCCACCAACAGCTACGCCATGCTCAAAGTCACTTAAATCACATTTCTTCACATTTTGATGCTCGGTCTGAACGTCAGTACGTTGTGTTGACCCAAATTGCTCCCTTATGATTTGCTTCCATTAATAAGCACTCAAACAGGTGTACCTGTTGAATAAAGTAGCTGGTGAGTTTATAAATCTGTGCCATCAACCAGTAAAACCCTCTGTATAATTAGTGCAAAATGAAAAGAAATTGTTGTTATCGCGTTCCTTTTACCGTGAGCCGTGTAAAGTGTGTATTCATGTCGCCCTGTTCCTTGTGTCTCTACGAGCTTTCGTGTATAATGTGACACATGTCTTCTTCTGTCTGTGTCACTGACACATGTAGCCCCGATGTGCCCTCTTTGATGTATGCGTGTCACGTTTCTGTGCGAGTCCTAAACGCGGCAGGATCGTGGCACCAGCTCGGCTTGTGTTACCATAAAACTTTACCGACAACTTCAACAGGCTGGAGTTACAGAAGGGGAACAGATATAAGGCCTTTAATGAAGGCTAATTACACACCCAGCTCTTATTCTGTAGCTTTTTCTGGCACACACTAACTTCTTTTTTTTTTTCCTTTCTTCTTCTTTTAAACAAATTGCGGCTCTCCCCGAGGACACTCATGTGTCTCGTTTTGAGTGATGACCTATAGTTTCAGTAACCGGACTGTGACTTATTACAGACATTTATCAAACCATTTATATGTCCTACTATGGAGGTTTTGGGGGTTGTTCTGCTTTCAGAGTGTATTGTTCACACTTTGATTCTGTTATGATGAAAATTTGCCCGAGGACTCGTGAAAGGGTGCTCATCATCCCTTTTTATGCGTGTAAATATGTTAAACAGCTTAATAAGAGCTGAGGGTTTTTTTTCTTTTTTAAAGATCATATAGATTGATATTTGAAGTGTAAACTATTTAACAATACAACCAAACCTCCAAAAAGTTTCACAACTCGTAAAGGGATTAAATTTCAAAAGTCTCATTTATAACTGCATCTACAGGCCAAGTGACGGGGTTATGACAATAACTCCCAGCATGACCAACAAAACTAATCAAGACTTTGCTCAACAACCCCAAAACCACTTCACTATCAACTGATCATCAGCAGAGACATTATAAAATAGAACTCAAAGAATCCTGTCAAGCTTAATTTATTCTTCCGTGTTGGCTCTATAGATCCTACAAAGTCGCCTACGCAAATAGTCGATGCCTTAGCCGGCATTTATGCGTGTGCGCGGTGTGCCTGCGCTGCTCTGCAATTTTGGGCCCAAAAATACTAGTTGGCAGTGGAGTTTCTTTCTTTGGATTGATCCACTCTCTTCTAGTTGATTGGAAAAATGGTGGAGGCAGAAAAGTCACCGAAGGAAACAACAGCACCAAATGAGGCGATCACACCCATTGCATCACATTTTACCTTGACTTTATTTGTATTCATATAGCACTTTTCTAAACAAAGCTAAAAAAAAAAAAAAAAGTTTTTAAAAAAAACTGGAATATATTAAAAGAAATTAAGAAACTGTTATAAAATCAAGTGAAAAAGGAAAAACAATTATTAACCAGCACATACACACTCCTGGATATTAAAACATGAAAAGAAACAATAAAAATCAGTTTTAAGAAGAAATTTAAAACGGGCTACAGAGTTCGCCCATCTGAGAGTTTCACCATCGCAGGGCACAACCTGCAAAGGCCTTTAATGACTAGACGAAACTTTGTGACCACTGACGAGGCCACGCTTGCAGCCAGGCTCATATGAAGTCAGCAGTCCTACTTAACTGCAAAGATGTCAATTGTCCCATCTCTTTGACCTAAATGGGCCAGCATGGTTGTGCATTGGTTCAAGGCAGAGCCTACACGCAGCTTTGCAGACCATCATCTACATGTTGTTTATTATTGTTTGTTTCACCAGGAGGCAATGTATTTTTAAAAAACAACAACAACAACCTGCAGGCTTTCTAAATGACTTCCGTTCATGTTTGTGCTGTTGTTGGTCCTTATTTTCAGTTCCTGCCCAAAGTCATAACAGACAAAGAACTTCTTTGTACTGAAGTGAGAGAACTGAACTCCTTGTGCTGCCTTTTTTCCCCCCTTTTTATCTTTGATGAATTTTTCGCGCCTCTCCCTCTTCATGGTGAACTCTGCTATTGTTCTCTTTCCTGTGCAAACCCATGTTTCAACCAATCAGTATTTGATCTGCACATACAATCATCACCGAGGTCTCTGTTGACTTGTGAAGCACTCCACTGGAGCACGTAGGTTGTATATGCAAAATCCTTCAATCTGCATAGCCAGACACGCTACCATGACCCGCACTGATGATCCAAACTGAAAAACATATGAACCAATCATGTTTATGTATGAGCACAGCAGAGATTGCCAAACATTTCAGCTGTATGGTGGCAGATATATCTATTTATTATGACAGAAAAGGCATAGGTAAGTGTATCCATGACATGAATTAGCCTGGCTTTTATTCAGGACTCTGGTAAGTTGCAGACTGTGGCAGAAGTCTAAGTTCAGCTACAAGTTAAATAATTCAGTGTCAGCGAGCATACAGACATTTACTTTCAACACCAAGTTCCAACAGCAGAGCAATAACAAGTTTAATTTCATTTCTAGTGTGCTGCTATGTGAGACCTCAGTGATCGGCCAACAATAGAAAGCCAGAGTAAAAAAAAACACACAAAAAAAAAAAACTCTGGGGTGCCACAATTTATCTCAATCCTTCCATTTGAGTTTTGAAACTATAATTCCATTTTGCTGTGCTTATACATTTTAATCAGTCAGCTGACAGTATCTGTGCACGCAGACTTCGCTGCTGGCTCTTTACAGCCGCAGATCCCCAGAGCCTGTGAGTGAATCATTCACTGGCAGGGTGGGACAGTGAACTCTGGCCCTCGAGAACGTCACTCACTCTGCAGCTGCCGTGTTGTTAATGGCTGACAGGTGAGACGTGTGTATCAGGAACAAACAAAGCTGACGGACAGAAGGTGGATGCTGCTGTAAGGAAACAGTCCACGTATCCATGGAAGGAGGATGATGCAGACACAGCTTCAACAAGGACACCACCGGAAAAACAAGTATTCAAACCACTTCCCAGAGCTTGGCACCAGGCAGCTACCTGCAGCTCTAACAGCACATTTGGCCTCGTCGCAAACAGCTTCATAACGTGCGAGCAAGATGGCATTAAACAATCCATTTTAAACCTAAGCTAAGGTGTAAGATGGCTTCAGCTATTCTTAGCCACTCTTGATGGGGTCTGACATAATCACGTCTGCTCCACCCCCACCGAGCTGAAAGCACAGATAAATCAAACCTACCTTTTAAGGCAGAAACACACAGAGAGACAGAAAAAAAAAAGGCACAATGCCTGCTGGCCCAAGAGCTCGGGGTATTTTGTTGCTGTGGTTTCGAAAGCTCTGGGTTAAGGCCCCAAAGTGGGTCACAATCCTGCTTATGGTGGGTCTCTGCACGCTTGAAATATTGTATTGTGCTGTCTAATTGACTCCCAGGGTGACTTACTGAAATTCTGGCATACTTCAAAAGAACGAACAAACTAAATAAATAAAAAACTAAAACAAATGGCATGAGAAAGAAAGCATGCATACAGACAGATAACAGTGAGAACGCAGAATCACAAAGAGCAAATAATCCTGAGGGGAAAAGAAATGAAGGAGGAGGAGAGAAATGGAGGGTGTTAGAGGCCGAGGGAAATGAATACACTCCCATATGGCTTGTTGGAGGGAAAGTGAAATATGGCTCGAGTCAGGACAACACACACACACACACACACACACACACACACACACCTTCGTGAGAATGTTTCAAAGCACAGCCTGCAAATTTACAGTATAAAGGAAACACTGACAGCTGAAAATATTACAAATTGCCTCTAAATTGTGATAAGAGCAATTCTCTCTGTATTTCTCATTATTGCTCAGCTTTCACAGTTCACCCTTCTCACACACACAGAGTCAGTTTACACTGATAAACAGTAAATGGAATGGCATCACAATAGTACCTTTCTAGACTTCTGGACCACTCAAAGAGCTTCACACTGCAATCCACATTCACACATATTCATACAGCACTTTTTCCTCTGTGACACAGACCGATAGATGGGGGCAGTTTGGAGTTCTCAGTGACATTTCGACATGCCAGCTGGTGAAGACCTGCAATTTTACTTGTAAAACCCCAGCCACAAAATCCAGCCACTGGAGAACAGTATTGGTTTGTCGCTGGGTGAAACTGGTTGAAAAGAGGGTGCCAGCAATCACTTGCCAACCACTTAGGGAATACACAATCTTCCCTAGTGGGCGGAGGTTACCAGGGAGTCACTGACCGGTCTCTAGGCCTGCATGAATAGGTCCTGAGGTGATATACTTAATAAGTATATCAGCTCTATATACCATGCTGCAGAGCCTGGAGAAGAAAAATAAAGTGTTTAGATGAGTCTGAGTCTGCTTCACAGGATTACAGAATGTACAGACCTCATTATTTCAACATGTTTAAAATAAGCACCAACAGTTGAAAGAGCATAAAAGTTATTTGTTCACAGTGGACAAAAAAAAAAAGTCATAAAAAGAAAGCTAGAAATTTAAAATGTCATGATATGACACAAAGTCATAGCGGTGTGTTTAGAAATGTTTCTATGAATTGTGTACTTTGTTGTATTGAGGCAATTTATAACCATGTGTGAAAAAAAATGAAAAAATGAAATGAAAGTGTTCCTCAGCTGAGAACCACAATTAAAGAGATAACGATTAAAGAATACTGTATGAAAGTGAGCTGAAGAACTACAGTGTCATTCTATACATTGTACTGTATTAATGCAACAATGCAAAAAACTCAGGTAGCCTCGTTTGATACAATAGGCCCCTGGAACTAGGCAGTAATGCTACTGTGCACATTACACACAGTTTAATGTATTCAGTCCAAGCTGACACTTCTAATTTTGTAGAGGGGGGGATTCTTCAGGTTTAGTGTTTGCCATTCAAATACAGTGTTTTCCGGCAATGCTCATATTCCTGACTGGAACTGATGGATACAGCAGCTTATTTGCAGCAACAAAGAATTTCCTACCATGAATCACTGCACATGAACACACAGTTACAACTGGCGCAGGTTCCACAGTCCTAAGTCAGCAGAATTAGAGGGAGAAGCTGTTACATATAAACCTCTGCTGGCATGAACTTTGGACAGAGTTTGTGTTAAAATTGAGGGTTTGTGTTAAAACAGAGGCATACTTCAGCATTATGTTAAATGCAGCTATTTTTACAGGACCGCCAACCAAGGTATGCATCACCAGAGGAGCATGCCATACGGTAGCAGTCTGTTTTTAAATACCCGACTAGCACCGCTGTCTCCGGAGCCCCCTTTTTTTTTTTTTAATGATGTGATTTTCAGGCTTCAGATTTTTAACCACTAAAGGGACAACTCCTATTCTTGCCACTTTTGAGCTCCCTTTTCACCGTTTTACTTTGGGGGCCTAGGTTATCCAGGTCAGATAAAGACACTTAAACTTCAGGGATGAGTGGTAATATTATTTTATGAAAGAAAAAATAAAAATCAGATTGTGTAATACGTCGTAAAAAACAAATGTCTACTAACGCGCCCTTGCCATTTGGCCTGAAACCTGCTTTAAGACTCTTTACATACGAACACATGAGATTCTAACATTATGTAAATACAGGAATTCAATTTTAGACAGCAGGAAAAATCTTTCCGACAGCTGTTAATGTCTGTTATTCTGGTTAAGAGGAGTGAGAAAGAGCTGGTAGAGCAGAGTCAGCACCTCTGCTTCCTGAAGCCCATTTCAACATACTGCAAAAACACACTTTACAACCCTTCTACTATTGGCCAATAACACTGCAAACTTTATAGCGAATCCTTTTTACAAACGTTTCTGTTCAGCAGCGTGTTCACTTCAACCTCTCAGACAGGGCCACGAGGGCGGAGAGGTGATGAGAAGCAGCAGCAGCAGCACTTCTGACAAAGTGCTGTAATCTACCTGCAAGCTGCACAAGCAGCTGCACGCTATTCTCATCCACAGTTAGGAAACTGGTCATGTCTGTATTTTCTTCCCCATGTGCAACATGAAAGAAAGCCTCATTCATTCAAACGTATCTTTTCAGTTCAATTTTTTTCATATAGCACCAAATCACAACAACAGTCGCCTCAAGGTGCTTTACAGTGTAAAGACCCTAAAACTGAAGACAGCAGTAAGTGAGCGAAAGCATAAAGAAAATCCAGATTACAACAAGAAAAATCAATTAATGCAACATCTGAGGGCCAGAGTGCATCATGAGCACTTTTAAGAGAACAATATTTTAACTGAGTACAGCTAAAACAAATGCCAGTTGATTATTAAATGGCCATAATGTGATGCAGAGTGAGAAATTAACACCTCCTACAAAGCACTGTTATAAAAAAAAATTTAAAAAAAATAAAAAATCTCTCTACCCACCACTTTGGCAGGTGGCCAGACATTATTTGGACACTCGGCCCATTTCAAAAATCAGTTTCAGCGCAGGAGGAGCCTCTCTGCTCTTCAAGGTATTCACAATCAGCGGTCTCGTTCCCTTCTTTTTTTCTTTTTTTAAATGAAGAAATAATTGTGCTGACATCTGTACACAACAGCTCGCAAGGTTCGTTAGAGCAGCTCGTAATAAACTGTTCACACAGTGAACTGAATAAAAGTCTTCTTTCCCATCACCCTCGGGAGATCTTTCATTTTCCTTCATCTTTTCACTTCCATCATCCTCCATCACATCTTCTTGATCACTAACTGCTACAAAGACAGACTTCTACAAGAGTGAAGGATGCAGGATTGATATTAGCCCCCTTAACCTGCTTACAGCCTCACACTGTTTTCAGGCTTTTTGGTGTTACAGCACATCAGAGGTAAACCAGCTCATCAATGCATTCCATAATAGATGAAACTAATGTTAAAATGCATTAATTAAATTAGGTTTATGATAACAGCCAGTTTTTCCTAGTGTTGCTGGGATGTTACTGAACCCAAAACTTAGATATATCATATATGGTAGTCTAATGTTCTTGTGGATATAATCAGTGATTTAGTAATGTGTTTTTAAGGCTTGGCCAGATGGTGGAGGGTATCCTCTTTGATGGCCTTGGGATCTCATCTCTGCTTTTTGAAGATGATGTGGTTCTTTTTGGCATCATCACATGGTGATCTCCAGCTCTCACTGGGGTGGTAAAGTGTCAGTCAGCACCTCCAATTCTGAGGCCATGGTTTGCAGGTAGAAAAGGGTGGAGTATGCACTCCTGAGTCTAGGATGAGGTGCCGCACCGAGTGGAGAAATCTCCATCGAGGTCTTGTTCACGACCGAGGGGAGAGTGGAGCAGGAGACTGACAGACAGATTTGTGCGGGATCAGCAGCGATGTGAGTGTTGTACCGATCTGTAGTCGTAAAGAAAGATCCAAGCATGAAAGTGAAAGTGTCACGTTCTTACTTTTAACTGTGGTAACGAGCCCCAGGTAGTACTTAAAGAATGAGGAGAGAGACTCAGAGTAGAGCTGCTACTCCTCCACATCAAAAAAGAGCAAGGTGCGGTGATTTGGGTATCTCCTGGATGATGAAGTCTGGGCTTGTCCTACTGGGAAGAGGCCCAGGGCACACCCAGAACACACATGAGATTATCTCTCGGCTGTCTTGGAACTCCTTCACTCCCCCCCCCCCCCCCACACCTGGTG
>VVHJ01033931.1:4810-18727 GCA_015107715.1 Tylochromis polylepis
TACTCGCCATGCTGTCAAAACTGCTTTTACAGTTTTCAAGCTCAGTTGATGATTTGATTTGGCTGCAAAATGTCAGAAGAGAGCAGGAATAAGACACTACAAAAATGGTATGAATTAGGAATATAAAATAATCATGTGCAATATATAAAATGAAAAACAGCAGTTCCTTGACTGTAATGTTTAACTGGTTAGTAAAATTGTTGCAGCTTACTAATACTATTCACTTGATTCTTTACTTCACTCCTCAAAGTGCTACAGGACAGTGTATAGCTCAGTTATATCAAGCAAATCTGTAATTTCACACTTAATGCTTTATGGTATTGTTTGGCTTCTACACAAACATGACATTGCAGACCTTCTTCTTTTGCAGCTATCTACCACAAAAAGCAGCTTGTTTTCTTCAGCAGTTGGTGTGTGATTTGTTTAGCTCAAGCCTTTAGTGTATAGTTGTGGCTCGAAACTGCGATATCCAGCCTGTCTTTCCCACACCACAACACAGTTGAAGCATGTGCCGCCTACCTGCAGCTGATTGTGTGAATTCCATGAATTGGTCGCACAGCGTGTTGCCGACCCTTTGGTCTGTCAAAAAAGTGGACAGACTGAAGCAAAGACAGCAGCGGCACAAGAACGCGGTAAAAACTCACAATCTTAGTCACGCAATCATAACGCTGGCTCCCCGTAGAGAGCACGGTGTCAGTGGTAGAGGTGTGATTTTCACAGCGGTCTCTTCAGTCCAGAGCCAGCCGACCTGACAGTCGCTTAGTCTGCTAATTGGTCTCAAACAGGGAGGCTTACTACAGCGTTCCATTGCAGAAGTTTCCATATATGTCACAGATGCTTCCATATATTGTGCAACCTTATCTTTAAAGCCTGTTCTGTACTGAATGTGTTGCTGTGAGATACTAATAAATGTTAGTGAGTGAGTGCATCAGCTGTAATCAAGCAGTGGAAGGGCAACAAGTGCAACTGCTCTGATGACTCTGAGCCACCCAATGTGAATCAGAGAAGGGAATGCTTCCGTACATAACCTGACAGGTATAATTAGTCTCTTCCAAAAACACTTAACAGCAGGAAATAATCATTTAATTTAACTTCATGATTATACTTTTTAATCACAGATAATGAGTCTGCTATTGGTTAGTTCCAGTCTGACAGCTGGTGCTGTCATTAAAGGTGAAATATGTTCACTGAGAGCATGACCTGCCATTTGATAGATAACCTCCTGCCTGCCTTCTCGGGTAATTGTATGACTTTTCACGAATGCCAGGCCCATATTTGTGGGAACAGTGAAGCCAAGTCTACACCAGGACTAACATTTGTTATTCTTATGATCTGACAACAGTTCAGTCAATATTTATGAACTCATCCTCAAGCAAGAACAAGAGAGCCATAGATTTGTGGGTTGTGGTGTTATCAAGAGCTGTTACTTTGTCAAAGAATTTGAATCTAAATTTCTGAGCATTTTTTATCTAAATGAGCTTTTTGACATTGTGGTTTGTATTGTTTTGAGAAGGAAGATGAGCCCATACCCATGCACAATCACTGTTGGAGCCAGCACTTTGTCACACAATGTCCATCTGCATTTGCAGTTAATGGAGCAGGTCTCATAAAAAATCATCAAGTGTCTTCTGTCTTTGTTTCTAGCCTTGGAGCAACCATTTCCTGAACATAAATAGCCATCTAACTGTCAGAGATGACTGCAATAACTTATTCAAATTATATCTTAGGTGGACGTTCAACCCCATTGTTCTATAAAGAAAGATCAAGTCCATTCGTTTATGGGCCTTTAGTCTCTCGCTATCTTCTTGGTAACACAGGTTTTCTGTATGTTTTGTGTGTGTTTCTCTCTTTTTTTGTTTGTTTGTTTTTTACCACAGGGATGGTCCAGATCAGTCTTCTCCTCAGATTGGACAGTTTAGTGGAAACACAGCTTTGGAGTCTGTCTATTCAACGTCCAACATCATCCTCATCAAATTCCACTCGGACTTCTCTGGAGCCGGCTTTTTTGTCTTAAGTTATCATGGTAAGAGAGTGACCACATTATCACAGAGATAACGATAATATCAGTCTGCCATAGAAGAGGCACGTGTCACCTGATTGTCTGCACAGTTACAGATGATGCTCTCATTAGCGCTTTTCTCTGTAGCTGTCTTTGTTGTCCTGGGGTATGGTAAAAGTGTAGCACAATCATTAGTTCTAGCTCTAATAGTTTTTGTCGAACTGAACTCTCTTTAACTTCACAGTCAGTACATTCTACTCAGATCTACTTCCTTTGACTCATTCTGACTCATGAAAATCGATCTTCCTCTCTTTGCCACATCCTATCACAGTGATTAGTCATCATTTTGCTATTAATACTCTTAATGTTATGAACTGTAGAAACATTCTCTTTGAAATTACTAAACTCATGTCGTCATTTTCAAGCTTTCGTCTTTCTGACTTTATCTTTGAGTGCAGACTACTGAGGAGTTTCACTATACCACTATCTCTTCCACTGTTACTATCCAGTTATTTTTAAATGATAGCAATGATGCGTAAAAATGACTCCAAAAAATGTTAATACAAAGTTTGTGATGTGTGATTCACTTTGGGGCAACAATGAAAAGCTTTTGAGGTCTCGGCTGCTTGAAGAACACATTATTAAACCAGTTGGTAACATTTCCAAATGTGTTAAAAAAAAAAAAAACACTGTGTAGTTCTTTATAATAATTTATTTTTAGAATAATCTTGCCATAAATACACAATATGCTCTGTATTTCTGTTTGTTTGAACTCCTCCTTCACAATCAGGAGTTCAGCAACCAAAATTGGAGCGCAGGTACATCTTAGGCTCTTTATCTATCTATAGATATTATGACATCATCATGTTGCTTAGCAAAATGACCCATGTGTAACTTCCATGCACTTACTGCTTATTCTAGAAGTATACTATTTTAATTTCTCAACATTAACTTCTCAGATTTAACATCTCAGTTAGCAAGTGGTGAATATACTCATGTTTCAGTATGCGGTGATAGTAATGTTTATGGCATCAATATTACATTTTATATATATATGGAATAACATTGCTTAGTAAAGGTTTAGCATAGCCTAATAGGCTTGTTTGTTTGATGCTGTTTACTTCTGGTTCTACTAAAGGTAGCACTGCAAGGGATGGAACTTTTTCAGCAACTGAACAGCTCATTAATCTTGTTTTTGTTAAACTTCCAATTAAATGATGGTTTCCTGTGTTCTTAGATGTTGTCAGATTAAAAGTACGTTGATAGCTTTATCTCTTAAATACAGTAGAAAAAACAAAGTAGGCAGCAAACCTGCAATTTACTCATAAAAATGTGTGCTGTATTGCTAAAAAAAAAAAAAAATCCGCTATTGACTGTTTGTCTTTTGCACTCTGTCAGTAGTAAGAAGTGTTTTGTATCTGTCTTACACTTTAAAAAACAGTCATTTTCCCTTCACAGACTTTTGTAGTTTGTATTTTTCTTGGTCCTCAGCTGCTCTTTCTCCATGCCCAGACTGTCTGTGCCATTTAGGTTTTCATCTCACCTTAATCTTTGTGCTGTGGTCCTTCAGTGCCCCTGTATTTCTTTTTGTTTTCAAATACTGCTTAAGGTGAAAACCACTCCACTCCACTCATCTAAAGATCCCTACACATAGCATACTGTATGTCAACGTGCATAGGAAAATCATCATAATGTTTAGAAGCAGGGAAATGCAAAACTTCTTCTATATTACATAAAATTAGCATCTATTGTCTTTTTAAATTTCACTTAATGGGTGAATCTATATTTTAACTGACTAATGTTTCTGGTATGTGTCATTATGTCACAAAAGTTAATTCCACAATGGTTTTACTTCAACAGGCTTTTCTAAAGATGACAAAATAATTTTTAAAGAACCTCATGAGCTCTTGACAGCCGTCATGATACATTGTCCTCAAGCTCAAGATGATGCTATTTTTCAAAATGAAACCTAATATTTTGGAATAAGAAGAGCGTCACTAGACTGTAAAGATGGCTGCTTATTTTTTTTTTTTTTTTTTTATGTCAGGATAGTTTGGTTCCTGAAAACCGCCCTTTTTGGTGTAGTTTTAATTTGACAGCTTCAAATGAGTCACTTTTTTTTGCACTCGTTTCATCCGTGACAACACAGTTTCTTATTGGTTCTCTTGCATTCTCTCTCACAGATATACCCACGCCTCTCTTTTTCCCGAAGCCTGTTTCCTACTTCTCAAAAGTTTCTGTTCAGTGCTCTTTAGTGAAAATATGTCAGGTTGTTTTTGAACAGGCTTCCCTTTTTCAGACAGATGACACGTTGTTAATGAATTTTTGTTGGCAGGTTTTAACTGTCAGTTGTCACACTCGCACAAGAACAGCACCATCTGATGGATTCAAGTTTACTTTTAATTTCTGCTTTATTGGACGATGAACAGCAAAAAGTGACAGGGAAGATGGATAAAATGGAAAGGGGGTGACACGTATGGCAGTAGTTGTTAGCATTATTTTTGCAGCGTTTCGAGACAATATTAGAAGAAAACAAGAAAGACAGCAAGAATGAAAGGTGAGAGCAGAGCAGCCTATTTGATCATCTGTACAGAACTTAAATTGTTCGATAATAATTATCAGAAGAATGGGAACCTTTCATGATTCGCTGCACTGACGTTTTCTTAAGCAGGAACTTGTCCCTATAAAGTATTGTTCTTAAGTTTTCTTTTGAGTGTCCTTCAGTGACCTGTAAAGAAATTCAGAATGCCCTAGTTTGAATCTGAGACAGCTACTAAAGAGCAAATGTAGTTTGAAATGCCAAATAAACGCCAAAAGGAGGCTCAATCCACCGTGATATTCATCTATGTCAGCGCTCCCATCGTTGCCTGGATTGCCAACTTGTTATTCTTCATTTCCATCAGTCAACTCAGTGGAGTGGTTGAATTCAAAGGTGTGGACCCAGACAACTTCCATACACAGATGAGGGTCATGCACGGGTGAATAGCATCATGAACATGAGGCTGAGAGAGCCAGTGTATGTGACATGCATGTGGAAGTAGCTATAAAAATGGTCTCAGAGCTAAGCGAAATCGATGACTGCTAACAGTGATCCTTTCATCACGCACAGAAGCACAGACATTGCTGCACACACAAACATAGACATGCACTTGCTCAAACATTTACACACATCCTGGCACACACTCATAGACCACAGGGCTTTGATATGCATTAGAGCACCAGAAACTATTGGCAGGTCTCATTTTCATAGTCAATTTCATCTTGACTTACAGCCCTTAGCCCTCTCTCCCTCGCTCTCTTGCTCTCTTCTAGTCCTCCCTTTTTCCTGTCTGTGTCTGCCTCTATTCTCTATCTCGCTCTCTCTTTTGCACTCTCTCTCTCTCTCTCTCTCTCTCTCTCTCTCTCTCTCTCTCTCTCTCTGTTAGCAAGTGATCTACAGTCATGCAGTAATATTGATTACAGCCTTCAGCTCAGTGGCTGTGAAGTTGGTTCCTCTTTATGATTCAAGACAGTGCTGTGTCTGTGTAGCTGATCTGTTCTTGATTCTATACTCTGCCCACCATTTGAACTTAAAAAGTTCAGTTAAACCGATGTGACCGAGATTGAATGTTACACTATTCTGTCCTTTCATTGCACTTGGAGTTAGGAACAAATTGAATTTAAATTTTAACATGGGTTCCTTGATCAAATTTTTTTGTACATCGTCCCTTTTTCTGTCTCCTCTCCATTTCTGTATCTCCTAGCCTACCAATTAAGGGTTTGCCAGCCTCCTCCAGAAGTTCCCAATGCTGACATGCTGATGGAGGACGGCGAGCTTGAGATAGGTGAGCTGTCTGTCTGCCTGCCATGCCCCCAGATGTGTCACTTTGATGGATAAAAAGCACAAGATAACATGAATGAAGACTTCAATCAAGAATGATTGGTGTTATATTGTGTATATGTATTCTGTAATTCATTTTGTATTGGTGGAATCTCTAATCCAATCGTATACACTCACTGGCCTCTACATTAGGTACACCTGTTCAGTTGTGCATTAAGACAAATATCTAATTTGCCAGTCAAATAACTGGCAATAACTAAATGCATTTAGGCATGGAGGCATTAGGACAACCTTCTGGACTTTAAACCAAGCATCAGAATGGCAGGTTTTCCCACACAACCGCATCTAGGATCGAGAGAAAATATCCAGTGAGCAGCAGTTTGCTTCATGACAAGGCCTTGGTGATGCCAGAGGTCAGTGAAGGAGAATGGCCAGACTGCTTCAAACTGATAGGAAAACAACAGTAACTCAAATAACCACTCTTTACAACCAAGGTATCCACAAGAGCATGTCACACAACACGTCAAACCTTGAAGCAGATGGGCTACAACAGCAAACGATCATACCAGGTGCCACTTTTGACAGCTAAGAACAACAAACTGAGGCTACAGTTCACACAAGCTCACCCAAATTGGACAATAGTAGATTGGAAAAATGTCATCTGGTCTGATGTCTCTCAATTTTTGCTGAATATTCAGAGCAGGGAAAGAATCTTGACATAAACAAAATAAAAACATGGATCCACCCTGCCTTGATTCAATTATTTAACAGTCATCAAATCTCAGTCCAGTAGGGCACATTTGGGATGTGGTGGAACAAGAATGGATGCCCAGCTGACAAATTTGCAGCAACAGTTTGATGCTATCATGTGAGCATGGACCAAAATCTCTGATGGATGTTTCCAGCACCTTGTTGAATATATACCACAAAGAATTAAGAAGGTTCTAAAGGCAAAACGAGGTCAAACTCAGTAATAACATATTGTAACTAATAAAGTGGACAGTGGGTGTACTATATATACAAATAAAAGTCCTGTACTTAAAATGTGGCTCGAGTAAAAGTCTATTTAAAAATTGCCCCTGGCATGCGATAATATTTCATGTTTTTATTGGTGAAATTAAAACACATTAATGTGTTCTAATTTCACTGTTGGCAAATCATCAAGCTGAAGTTTGTATGAGTTTAATTTGTAGCAATTTATTACAATTCATCATCTTAACAAGTTGATAACATACTTTCTATTGAAACTTCTAATTCTAAAGTAAAGTAATTAGAGCGTATAGGTTGTAAAGTACAGACTTTCTTTGAAATGTGTTGAAATCAAGCACTGAAAATGCTCACGCACTCAAATATCCCTAGTTACAGTTCACCACTGACTCTATGCTAGCACCAGCTTTGCTTTCTATATAACGCACTGATTTTGTGTCTCCAGGTGACATCATCAGGTACAGATGCCATCCTGGATTTTCACTGGTTGGCAGTGAGATTCTTACCTGTCGCTTAGGAGAGAGGCTACAGATGGATTCACCACCTCCAACATGCCAAGGTCTGTGGATGCCAGTACAAAACCAGCTTAAGTTACAATTTTCGGCTTGGCACCATTAAAAACATAAAACTGTGTAGTCATTCAATATAACAATTGGCTTTGCTATTTATTTTTTACTTACAGTTCAGTGCCCTGCACATGATGTGCGATACGACTCCTCAGGTGTCATCTTAAGCCCTGGCTGGCCAGAAAGCTACCCTAACCTCCAAATGTGTTCATGGAGTGTTACAGTGGAGAAAGGATACAATGTCACCATAACCTTTGAAAGTTTTCACACCGAGAGGGAGTTTGACGTGTTGGAGATTTTTGATGGTAAAAAATACAAAACAGAACGCAGATTTCAACATCAAGTGTAGCTTTATCAGAGAGCCGTCATCACACTCATAGCCACATTCTTGAAAGAATACACACTGCTATATTAGACCAAATGTCACTGTATTCTCATTGTCTCATTCCTTCTATTATTACTGTCTTTCTTTCCCTGTCTCTCTCTCTCCATTATCCCATCTCTTTCACTTTATCTTAATCCCTGTCAGGTCCCACATCCAACAGCCCCACCTTGGCAACACTTAGCGGTGACCTGCCAACACCCTTTAACCTCACAACCTCTGGTCACCAGTTCCTAGTCCGCTGGTCTTCAGACCATGGCACAAACAAGAAAGGCTTCAAAATTCGCTATGTTGGTGAGTACCAAAGTATGTATCCCAACTTTATTTTACTACTACTTTTTAATATAATGCATGGAAATAAGGACAACAGCAGACAGAGGCAGACAGAAGGAGCTCTTTGTACAATTTAATTTGCACAATAATTATTTAAAGATGCGGAAGTTTGAGAGCTTATGGGGAGAAAGTTCATGGGAAAAAATATCACAATATCTCGATGTGCCTTATTTCTTTATCTTTAACATATTTTTCTTGCAAACTTCTGTCTGCCTCCTAAAGCACTTTACTGAAATGCGCTATAGGTTAGTTTTTAAGTTTTATCTATGTGAAGACATCTTGATGAGCACAGATGCTGTTTTACAGCAAGCTTTGCATTTAGGCAATCTCGCACCTGGGCCTGCTGAGTAGCTTTAGACTGTTGGGTAATGAGGCTTGAGTGCCTTATTCAAGGACATTTTTTGGCAGTTAAAGGGGAGGAGACAATTTTACCAGTTTAGTTTGCTTATTCACTCCATATCCTCTAGCCAGGAGGTTGTTTCTTTAACCTTTAAAAGACCACTGCGCTGTGTGATGAATTATGCGCTGAAGAATAACAGAAAAAAAAAGAAAACAAACGCGCTCACACTCAGTAACCTTCTTTGGTGGCGGTGAATAATGTGAGCATCTGCAAGAAATGTTAAACATATGCTGTAAGCCTACTAATGCTGGGGTTCATCTTATTGCAGAAGTTTTTAACTTGCAAAATCAGGCCAGTGCATGACAGCGAGTGCACGTCCTCCTCTGAGAAAACATAATATGCTGAAATTTTAATCACAATGAGAAAATTTGATTCTCTTGTCAAAGTAAAATTTTCTCCACATATCATTGTCATTATAAAAAACGTTCATGTGAGATTCAAATCAGCAGTTTAATGCCATCAATCTTAAAAGTAGTACAGGGGAAAGAACCATCTGATGAGGCGTTGTCAACTGGCTGCTTTGCTATACACTGATTAAACTTTCAGTGCTTTTAGAAATAAACTGTGTCAGACAGACTTAATTAGAAATCACTGTACAAAACTGTACAAAACTTCCCTGGCACTGATTCTACCCCAAGAAAAAAAAAGGGGGGAACAAAAATCCCTCACTGACTCTTCAGTGGTCTCAGACTATTTTAGTTCAAAAACCAACCACACAGATACTGGGCCAGTAGCATACTAGAGGGACATACAAAACAGGCCCTAATACATAAGGCCAGTTAAGAAGTTGTTGTGGGGTCCTTGCCCAGTTTGGAGAATTACAGACCATGCGCCGTGGACCAAGGCCTGGGTAATATTAATATAATATGACCAAGAATAGTATATATATGTACTGTATGTGTGAATCATGTAAAGATACTTTACTAAAAGTGAAGGTGGAAATGAGCCCAATAGGTCCACTTAAACTTGACAGGTTTTTGGCAGTTGTAGCACGACTCCCTCCAGATGCCATTATTGTCTGTCGTAAAGGATTAATGTTTCCCTTTATTGAGAATATTTAATAAAGCGACCTATAGCGATCAATGACTTTGTGGGCAGCGTGTCCACTAATGTCTCATGTCCATTGTAACTCCACTCACTGGTTGTTCAGTGAGAAGGTTCTGCCAAGAGGGATTATGTGTAATTATAATTGACATTCATATAGTTGTCAGATGGATCCTAATTGGGTGAAAAACTTTGTCTTTTAAGATCGCCTGGAAAGGTATGAGACCAGTTATGAACATGATCATCAATATCTTTAATAGACCCCTTTCTCTAATTCATGGCTCATTGAGAAAAAGCATCCAGCTCTTCAAATCGCAAAGCATGTCTTGTACATGATAATTTTGTAAAAATCAAAGTCCATTAGTCTACTTTTGCTCAACGTCCTGTTGTATTATAAATAAGTAGTGACTCACATTGATACAAGTTTCAGGAAATTATCTTAGTCTTTGTAATTTCATAATAGCAGACATGTTAAAATCTCTGCTAGTGAATCTATTATTACTGCTAACCTATAATGGCGTATACCTGCATGCAGATATAGTGCACTACTAGCTACTGTAATGACTTGGATTCCTAGATTAAATAAAAGTGTAGTACAATACTGTAAAATAGTATAAGTATGTTTTACTGAGCTTTACTTGCTTTGTGTTCATTGTGGAGTTTCTTTGTCGGTGACAGTAACCCTCCTGGTCTGTAGCGATTTCAAATCCTTGTTTTTCAAATGTGCTTTTTCCACTGCAGCTCTGTACTGCTCCACCCCAGACTCCCCGCTCCACGGCTCCATCTCCTCACAGAGCGGTGGTCACGTTAACAGCGTTGTGAGGTGGGCTTGCGACCGTGGATACCGTCTCATAGGCAACGCCACAGCAACCTGCCGCCGCACATCACTTGGCTACCATGTGTGGGATTCTCCTGTACCTGCGTGTCAAGGTGCGCTTGTCTCTGTGAGGAAAGTGTGCATAAATGCTAAACTGTGCTGAAGAATTTAGTATCTGGGAAAAAAGCATTAGTAAATTCCATTTTTGAAATGGATACACAAAAAATAATGAAAAAAATCCTGAAATAGACTATTTGTACATGGTGCTGATCCATACATATATTACATTGAAACACAGCTATTGCACTTGCACAGTTTCCCCATTTTGTATGGACTTGGATAAACAGATATAGCTTAGATTAGGTGCCAGATCACGACACAAAACCACAACCCCTTGATTTGTGTGTTATTTACAGATTGATAGACTGACCAAGTAAATATAATAGCAGTGTTGGGAAGGTTTCTCTTTTAATTTTAATTTAATTAAGAAAGAAACCATTTTAAAAGGTTTGAAAAAGTTGTCTTATACATCTACAAGCTGTATATGTAGAAGACAACTTGTAATTGTCACATGTAGCTAATCATATTTTTTTCTATCTCTCTTTTTCTCTCTTTTGTGTTTGTATTCTCAGCATTAACTAAACCATATTAAAAAAATTGGTGCCATTTTTATGTTCCCAGTGATATTGTAGACAATATCATCATGCTTCAAAAAATAATTGGAAGGCATAGCTCATAGCTGCCATCAATAGAAAGCCAAATGAAGGATATATAGCATATTGTTGAATCTGAGTAATGTCACAGTGCGGTGCTCTACAAAACTGTGTATTTAAAGCCACGATGTGGAAAGTTCTGCAAGATGGATGTTTGGTAAAAAATTAATTAGATAAAGATTAAAGATCAAGCATCTCTTGATTATTATTTTTTTTTTATTTTTAGTTTAATAACTTAATTAAAGTACATCTTGGAGCTGATTTACAGATATAGAAAACATTTGCTGGTTGTTGAATCCCCATAAACATTTCAAAGGTACACATCAAACCTGCCTATATGACAGGCATAACTGTGCATTTGAGTTTTTCTGTGTCTGTTTGCTCGTTGTCATCTTACGAGTGTGCATCCGTCCTCCCTTAGCTGTCTCATGCGGGGTACCCAAGGCTCCTATAAACGGTGGCGTTTTAACATCTGACTACTCCGTCGGAACAAGAGTTTCCTATTTTTGTAATGATGGGTACAGACTCTCCAGTAAAGAACTGACGTCAGCCATCTGTCAGCCTGATGGAACATGGAGCAACCACAACAAGATGCCACGATGTTCTGGTTAGTAACACCCACGTACCGGTGGAATATCAACAAAATGAATGCCAAATCTGAGTAGCATCACAAATGTAAGCATATATGAATATAGCAAACCGACATAAAGACTGTGTCCTTCGTTCAGATTTCATGAAGGTTTATTTTTCTCTTCACACTGTCTATCTCTGCAGTGGTAGTATGTCCCAGCATCGGGTCGTTCTCTCTAGAGCATGGCCGCTGGAGGATTGTCAATGGGTCACACTACGAATACAAGACACGTATTGTGTTCACCTGTGATCCGGGATACTACAGATTAGGCCCTGCCCACATCGAGTGCTTATCCAATGGAGTTTGGAGCTGGAGGAATGAAAGGCCGCACTGTCAGGGTAAGTAACAAGGATAATCAAGGAGGGAAGAAATTTCACAAACTGACCTGTCGCAATGGTGGCATGCTATAAGTGAGTAACCTTTTCTAAATGACTCATTCTTTCACAAAGGCTTGTGGTGCTTGATTTTGTACACCTGTAGCAATGGGTCTGAAAACACCTGGATTCAAACAATAAGAGGTATGATCCAGTGCTTCAGTCTATATTGGTAGCCTCAAAGCAGCACCTTTGTGAACAGTCTGGATAACAGACTGAGGTCAAGCAAGGAAAAATAGACCAGAAAGTTAATGGAACGTAGAAATAAGTAAGTAAAGTAAGTTTAAAGGGGAAACTATCACAACATTCTGTCACAGCAGCTAGCTTTGTGATAGAAAGTTAGTGAGGGCCAAAACTGAAGTGACACTTTTGCAGCTTGTTTTGAAGATTTTGTTCAAACTTTCTGCCAAGAACAGAGGTGTTTTACGAAGTTTAAATGGATTTAAAATATATTTCAATTTCTTATTTCTACTAATGTGATGACAGTTATTTACAAAAAAAACTTGTATCCTTTGAATTTGCTATCTAAGAAGAGTCACAGTGACATTTCTAAACTGACATCTATTATTTCTTCTGTGGGGATTCTGTGACATTTTGAGTCAATGTCATTTTCCTTTAAAGAATTCTGTGACATTCGGAGATTTGCTATTATTTTCCTTGCCAGGCCTTTCGAAGTGTGAGGACGAAAAGCGAAAAAAAAGAAAAAAGAAAAAACACTATTGGCACCAAATTTACCTGATGAACAGCTTGCCAGCATTGGTAGCATTTCTCACTGAAGCCAATGAGCTCTAGCAGCTACACAAATTAACTTGGTGCTAAACTGGTGCACAACTGCTTTTAAATTGCTTGTGCCTGACCGTGTGTTTCAGTTATCTCCTGCGGTGAGCTGCCATCCCCGCCCAATGGAAAGAAGATTGGTACTCAGACAACATTCGGTGCTACAGCCATTTTTACCTGCGATGCTGGCTTCATGCTGGTGGGGTCAGCTGTCAGAGAGTGCCTGTCATCTGGGCTTTGGAGTGGAACTGAAACACGATGTTTAGGTATGTACCAACAGATCCAGGAGTGTGCTCAAAGATATACTATAATATAATGATAGTATAGCGAGACACTAATATTCAGCCTTGGACTTACAGAATACACTAGCACAGACACACACATACGCTCACACATACAACGAAGCACCTCCATTAGAGACGGAGCTGGAAAGATGTGATTTTTCAAGTCAATCTAATGAGAGCAGGTATCGACGGTAGGTATATGCCTTCCTCCTCGTGTGTGGCTGCACAGCTGCTTCTCTCTGACCTCATCCACCTCACAGGCAAAACTATCAGGAGCAAGCTGCTGCTGTGCACTCACTATAAATTCATTTAGAATTTTCTCTTTTTATATAATCCAGAAGAAAAAAAAACCCAACCCCGCAGCTTTCTTCTGTCAGCACGCCAGCCAGAGGTAACAGATGTTACCACACGATGTTGTCACTTCTTCATGAAACCTCAGTAGAGGCAGCGCTTCCCAGAATACTTCACAGGCTGAGAGGGGATATGAGATGCAATTTATAAAGGGATGGTTCAATGAAACTTAACCTAAACTGATGAGGAGGCATGATTCTGTCAAGAAATAAATAAACCAAGTCCTGAAAAGTGCTATAAACAGCATTTTCCTTCAATGACTTTTCTTATTAGCCTTGATTTGTCTTCACTGTGCATATTTTGCAAATTAAAAATGCACAACTGTAGTTATTTATGCCATTTTTAGTAGTTAAGGCTAAAAAGCAAAAAAATGTGAACTTTATTTCCTTCCCATAACCCCCCCCCCCCCAAAACAAACCAAAAAAAAAAACAAAACCCA
>VVHJ01033931.1:18747-33024 GCA_015107715.1 Tylochromis polylepis
TCCCTCCCCAACCCCCCCCCCCCCCAAAATCAACCGAACAAAAACAAGATAACCACATTTAAGCTGCCTTTATTATTTTAGGTGTGTTGATGTAGTGTGATAAATTACTCGAAATGAAATGATTTCTGTCTGCTCTAACTTTTTTATTTTGTTTGTAAATTTTAACTGATTTCCTGTTTGTCAACACACAGTTTTCAGCAACATAGTCAAGAAAGTAAAATATGTGACCCGCTTGAATAATGCCCTTTAACCTCTGTAATCTACACCTCAAATAGAATTTGAAATGGCAAGCTATTATCAGGCAGCCCGTTCATTTCTCCTCTGTTCCACTTCCCTGGCTGTGTTTAAATCGTTGGCATTTGCTGACACCAGGGACACGGTGCAGGTTTTATCTACTGTAAAGAACAAAATCAATACTCAATCCAAAATCCCTGAGAGCAGAAAATACACATTCTCTTTTAACTTTGTGAAACGCCTTTTAAAGCATCTTGGAGTAGCTCCGTACATCAATCAAACCTCTGTGAATGAATCTGATCAAGGAGTAAAGAGGGCCCCACACACCGCTTGTTAAGTTTTTACCAAGTTTGATTGTTTAAAAGCACAAAGATGCCTTCATTCGAACACTGAAAGTGTTAGAAAGGGCAGTAATACAGTTGTGAAAATGTTAAAGTAGGAACAGAGCAGCTGAGCCTTGATCATAGCGCAGAAACTGATCCAATTTGCTGTGTTTGCTTAGAATCACACAATGAAACTGATTCGGTGTGCAAGCCCTTAAGCCAAGCTGTTATGTAACCCCAAGAGACATTTTATGGATGAAATAAAACGGGTATATTAAATTTTTAAGTATTTGAATATCTGCCGAACAGCCACCCACTGTAGCACCTGCTCACAACAACAATGAGGAAATACAATTAAATAAAAGACAAAAGACACATTTGTTGAAATGTTGACAACCAGGAATCAAATTTTAGATACTAAAAGTGCAAATGGATGAAGTTGTTTCAGTGTGTGCAGTCTGACCCCTCCCACAATCTCTCTCTTGCAGCTGGTCACTGTGGAATCCCAGAAGGCATTGTGAATGGCCAGGTTATCGGGGAGAACTTTGGTTACCGTGATACGGTTGTTTATCAGTGTCTCCCTGGGTTCCGACTAATAGGCTCATCAGTCCGTATCTGTCTCCAAGACAACCAGTGGTCTGGACAGCTACCCATCTGCATACGTAAGAAAAACACACGAGCTCACGCTCCCCTCTGAAAAAGATTCTGACACCCATTTGTCACGCATACACCAAGGTAACCACTAACATCTATTTAGAGAACACTCTTAAATGTATCTTTGCTCATCTATTACTTTAACTTCTAATAAAAAAACTTTCTTTTTCTAGCACTGAGGCATGATTGGGAGAATTATGACGAATTTGGCTGTTTGCTACTACAGATAACAAAGAAAAAAAAACTGAAGTCAAATAGAGGCAATTTGGAGGAAGGGTTTGATAAAGAGCTCAGCAGTTCATTTAAATTTTGGATGTTTTGCTTGCCTGTGGAGTTGAAGAATCGATATCATACATCTTAGAAATCACTTTGGAGGCATACCAACGAAAAAGGCCTCATGTTTGACAAATTAAGATCTTCTATGTGAGACAACATTTGTAAGGTGTTGCAGTAGAACACCAAAGCAAAACATCCAAATTGTCCTGGTAGCTGTGAATTTATTTTGCAGTCTTGATGTATGATCTGTTTCTAGATTGTGATTGATATTTCTCTTGGGCCATCAGCGGACCAATTTTGATGTCACACCTTAGCGATTCTGTGAAACTGACTGGAAAAGACTTGTTTTAAGAAGTCAGGCAAGGTAGTCCAAAAGAGAAGCAAACACAGGATTTTTATGGGGATGTGTCCCATGTGAAAGTAAAAAAACACTGATGACATAATTTTATATTATGTTTCATTTATTATAATTATTTACAGTACCCTGAACAGGTTGCCAGTCCAGACAACCATTCGCACTCAGATTCACACCTATCTTAACCCCACTGCATGTACCTATGCAGACATTGGGAGAACGCGCGTGCTCCACACAGTAAGACCCTGGCCACATGGTGTATTCAAGCCCAGGACTTTCTTGCTGTGAGGCAGCAGTGCTAACCACCAGACCACCATGTGGCATTTTATACTCACAGGAACAAATTTTGTATTTTTGTCATACAGGTCTTATAAGAATTATATGTGAAACATAAACTTACTCCCAAACAGTTTACTTACATACACTTTACTGTTTGGGAGTAATTTCAGTATTCTGGTTTAAAAACATACCCAAAATGAACAAAATTCTCCAGGTGTTCAAAATCTTTTCAGAAACCACTGAAGGCAATCTTCTCTCGTCATCATAGTTTTTCACTGTTATTCTCTTGAGCTGCAAACTTACGAGAGCATAAAAGAGAACCTGATCAGCTGCAGTTATGTACCTGAAGTATTAGTTAACATTAGTTGTGATGATGTGGGCGCAATCCTAACACGGCAAAATCCAGATCACCAAGTACATCATTCAAATTTGAAGTAAGTGGAATTTGGTCAAATCCAGTGTTTCCTTTTTTTAAATATAGTTCTTTTTTCTTTTTCAGATGAAACACAATAAGTACCTCAAATTTAAGTTCAACTGCTTTAAATTTGCCCTTAAAGCAGCAGAACAGAAACATAGTGATATGACTATCACTACTGAAAAAAACCTAAAAGAGCACGACTCAGTCAATTGTAAATATCTAAGGAGGTCGGGAGTCTAGATCTGGATATTATCTGATATAATTCATCATTTAAAAAACAACTCCAGCCACATCCTTCATGGTTCAGTGAATATTTAAATAAAAACTGTTATGTTGTTATAAAAATTCCAATAGTGTATTCACGTCATGCAATTGTCTCAAAAAATCTCAAAACGTTCTGGTCTTTTTTTAATGCAAAGAATATAAAAGAAATATTCTGGGGGCCTTGAATGATTAGTGATTCATGAGTCACTGGTAAGTGTTAAGTAGAAAAAGTCAAGAGAAAGAAGATTATTTACTTTTTGGACTTCGTGATTGAGATCTGAAAATGAAAAATTATATATCAAGACAGGGTTCCTGGTCAGAATTGACAGCAGAAGAAGAATAGAGTTAAGAATGAAGACTTAATGCTGAAATCAACTGTAGGTTTTGTGCAGCTGGAAAGATGAAGAAGAACATTATGCGCAGGATTAAACTCACTTTTGTCCTAACTATCAGAGGGACTCTATTTCTGTAAAGCTTCAGATCCTAAAAAAAAAAGGATAAAAGGAACATTTTTTTAATCAGCATATAGCATGAAGTCAGTAAAACTTCTGGGATATTGATCTGGTCAGTTAAGTAGCAGAGGGGCTTGTTAACAATGAGACAACCCCCAAAACAGGAATAGTTTTAGAGGTGGAGGCCACTGACATTTTTCCCACCCCTTTTTTCTAGGTGTTTTATCACTAGTTTTGCATTTGGATAGGGTCAGTGTCAAGACTGCTAACATAAGGCAATACCTGGACCCTACAGAAGCCACACAGGTAATCCAGCTCCTCCAGGATGGCACATTAATACTTGCCATTGCCAGAAGGTTTGCTGCAGTATCTGCTCCTCTGTGCAAGGAGGAAGAGGATGAGCACTGCCAGAGCTACAAAATGACCTCTAGCAAGGCCGATGGTGTGAATGTCTCTGACCAAACAGTCAGAAATAGACTTCATGAGGGTGGTCTGAGAGCCCAATGTCCTCTAGTGGGGCCTGTGCTCAAGGCCCGGCACCATGGAGCCCAGTTGGCAGTTACCATAGGATACCACTGGCACCCTGTGCTTTTCACAGATGAGAGCAGGTTCACCCTGAGCATATATGAGAGACATGAAAGGGTCTGGAGAAGCCCTCAAGAACATTATGCTGCCTATTTGGTTGTGGGTCAGTGATGGGGAGGCATATCCATGAAGGGATGCACAGACCTTTATCTTTCCTTACTGCCATTAGGTATCGCGATGAAATCCTCTGACCCACTGTAATACCCTACGCTGGTGGAGTGCATCTCAGGTTCCTCCTGGTGCACGACAATGTGGTGAGAGTATGTAGACAGTTCCTGGAGGATGTTTCCAAAGCTGCCAGGCTGCACCTCAGTGAGAGCTCAGTGATGCCCTGGTACTGATCTCGGGGGAGATCCCCTGGGACACCATCCATCATCTCATTTGGAGGCCCGACATTGTCAGGCAAGCATAAAAGCACATGGGGCCCATACAAACCACTGGGTTTTGTAGTGTAGGTGCTGTAATTAACTTTCAGCAAAATGGACTCCCCCTCCCCGTCATTTTTTTTACTTTGATTTCTGGGGTGTCTTTAAATTCAGCCCTCTGTAGGTTGATAATTTTCATTTCTTTCAAACAAGGTGGCATCCTTTCTTTCCCAAGATGTTACCCAGTCCATATCAGTGCAGATATCAGCATTATTTTTCCCATTGAGATTTGATGTGTTATCTAAGTGTTCTTTTAATATATTTGAGCAGTATATTTGTCAAATGAAGAAATTGTACTGTAGTTCCATGCAGTATATGCATGTTTGGGTTAAAGATGGTGTAAAAGCAAAGTGAATATTTCAGTAATCATGACCAGCAGTGGCATTACCTCTAACACTGTGTATGAATGTACCACCAAAGTCTCCAGTAGTAGTGCGGATAAGCCAATCAAGTTTTTGTCAGTGATGTAAAAGATACATTTTTAAAAAGACGTATAGATATTTGGGAACTTTTTAACACTTCCGATTTCTTTATTTTTATTTGTACCATAGCCAGTACATAAATATTATTTGAGAGCGATCCTCATTTGAAGTATTCACACCGTAGACTTAAGTAACTGTGGCTTCCCACCAGAAATCTTATATAAAGGGCCAGAGGGTTAAAACTGCTGGTACGCCCTGAATGAGATAAGTAGTTGGGCTTGAGGATAAAACAGAATGGCCTAACTTGCCCAAGCTACTGTGAAAATCTAAAATTGGTTACTTGCTGTGAGCATAGTGAATGTTTTTAGGCATCACACAGGGCACATTTGAGGTGGTGATGATGAAGCCAATTAAAGGCACCTTTTCCTGAAAGAGGCAGCCCATTTGTTCACTAAATTAAGACCATCTTTAAAAAACAGAGGTGGAGTCACAGTGTTGACGATTCTAGAGTAGACGGAGCATTTGTTTTTCGTTATTACTCATAAAACAACAAACAATGTACAAAACAGGGCCTTTATTATATGCTTTTCTTTGCGTTCATCTGTTTCTATGTGGTCCAGATAGTGTCTGTATCATTCTGCATATCTGGGAGTGCTATGCTGTTTTTATTGAGGTTATTCATGCAGGAGTTATTGAGGGAAATCATTTTACAGCCAAATTATACTGTAATTATGGAGATGAGAGGCTCTTGTTTAGAGACACAAAAACAGAATGGTAATGAGACTATGATGTGTGCGTGTGTGTGTGTGTGTGTGTGTGTGTGTGGCTTTAGCTGCAGGGCATGCTGATGGTGTCAGATAAATTTGTATCTTAGGCATGCAAACAAACTTCTGATTCTTACTGATCAAGTGCTTTGCCTCCTGCCTCTCTCGTCTACTCTTGTCTTCATTATTTCTGCTCTGCTCTCCTCTCCTCACCTTAGCTGTTCTTTCTCCCTGTTGTCTTCTCATCCTATAGTGCCCTCTTACTCTCTGTTCCCTGACTTTCTCCTCCACCATGTTTTACCACCAACTCCTTTTCTTTTACGTCGGTTAGACTCCTCTCCTCTCCAAATAATTTAAAGGTTTGTAGTTTGCAAGGTAGATAAGAGAGTGTCTGGCAGTAACACTAAAGTGCCTGTTTACGCAAAAACCACATGAACGCCAAGAAGCCTCAGTGAATGGAACAAGATGAACAATTATGATGCACAACTGCAAACAGAGCACACTCAGTTCTAACACACAAGATGGCGAGACCTAATATCTCTAAAATAATGACCCTAAATTAGGATCCCAGCTTTGCCTTCTCAGTCATTTGACATTTTCATAAATATTTATGAATGACTGTAGGAAAGGCATACATATTTGGCCCAAATCTGCACTTGATGTGGTTTTCGAGCCAGAAATACAAAGCTTCTGATCTTCATGTCTGGTTAAATGACATCTTTCTGTAGCTTTCATATCTAAAAAGACATTTTACATGATTTAATTTTTGCAGTTTAATAAGAAAATGACACACAAGTGCTATGAAATGGTTTTGCAGTGTAAAGTCACGTATGTACATGACATAAGTGGGTAAGCTACAGTTGTGTTACTGCACTGCCAAATATGACAATAGAAACATCCCCCTGGCACACAGAAACAAAGAAATTGCAGCCACACCTTTAAAAAATCTTCTACAATATGTTAACATTACTGCATCATATATAAAATTCCCCTCTCGGCCCTGCGGCCAGTCTATCCGTTAAGCTCGGGTCCTCTACCAGAGGCCTGGGAGCTTGAGGGTCCTGCGCAGTATCTTAGCTGTTCCTATGACTGCACCCTTCTGGACGGAGATGCACCCTTCTGGACGGAGATCTCGGATGTTGTTCCTGGGATCTGCTGGAGCCACTCGCCTAGCTTGGGTGTCACTGCACCGATTGCTCCCATTACCACTGGGACCAGTGTTACCTTCACCCTCCACATCTTCTCCGAGCTCCTCTCTGAGCCCTTGGTACTTCTCAAGCTTCTTGTGTTCCTTCTTACTGATGTTGCTGTCATTCGGTATCGCTACATCTATCACTACGGCCGTCTTCCTCTGCTTTTCCATCACTACTATGTCTGGTTGGTTAACCATCACCAGTTTGTCCGTCTGTATCTGGAAGTCCCACAGGATCTTAGCTCGGTCATTCCCGACCACCCTAGGAGGTGTCTCCCATTTTGACCTCGGGACAGATGTTTCTGTATACTATGCCAGCCACTTGGTTATGGCGTTCCATGTATGCCCTGCCGGCTAGTATCTTGCACCCTGCTGTTATGTGCTGGATTGTCTCAGGGGCATCTTTACACAGCCTGCACCTGGGGTCTTGCCTGGTGTGGTAGACCCCAGCCTCTATGGATTTTGTACTTAGAGCTTGTTCCTGTGCTGCCATCATTAGTGCCTCTGTGCTGTCTTTCAGTCCAGCTTTGTTTACCACTAGTATGATTTCTCAATCGGCCTGGATCTGGATCTGCTTATTACAAACTAAATATTTCAACTATTTTAGTAAATAACACCAAATCATAGATCTCAACATGTGTTTTTAAGGATTTAATTAGCTAATGAAGCAAACCTTTCATTGGATTGCACATCAGCATGAAAACCAACAGAATGGTGCCACTCTGTAGAAACAAATCTGTATGCAAATAAATGTGTTTTTGTCTTACACTTTTTCCCTTAGCGATCAGCTGCGGCCATCCAGGAAGCCCCATATATGGCCGCACGGTGGGAAATGGCTTCAATCTCAATGATGTGGTCAGCTTTGTTTGTAATCGGGGTTATGAAATGGAGGGGCCTGCACGTGCTCAGTGCCAGGCTAACCGCCAATGGAGCCACCCACCCCCAACGTGTAAAGGTGGGGAGAAAAGTTAAGTGTATTCACCCCTAACCTTATTTATCCCTAACCTTTAATACCACCTTAGTCTCTTTCTTTATTTACAGTTAGTGCCTTCTCCATCCTCATTTACCCCCATCATGTTTATCCACCTCAACTCTACCTCTAACTTTGTTCAGCTTAATCCCCTCTACTATCACAATTGTAACGGAAAAAATTACATTTCTTGATAAGAACACATCTTTTTTCCCTTAATTTTGATGAAGTTTTGAGGTAGATTTAGAGCTCAACATATCTCTAACCCGTTCATGGCTCCAGTCTCAAGAATAAAATCTTGTTTTCAGTAAGCCATAAATCTCACGCCCTGATTGTCCAAATAACAGTCAGAGCAACTAGAATAGCTTCTCACTCACACGAGTTTGTACACAAGCTATCGGCCTTCTGCCCAGTTTACAGAATGAAGTGCCAGTGAATTGGGTAAAATTAAAATGCAGCACATTGATAATAAGCCATAACCCTGCTTGAGTTCTGGACCCATTACAGACAAACCTGCCTGACCACCATCTCATCCCTTAACATCTACTGCATTAATCCTCCTAAACGCCACCTCTGATATTTTGTTCCTTCTTCACCATGTCCTCCTTGGTCTGCCTTATACTACTCTGCAGAACCGCTTTCCAAACAGGGAAAATGAAGAGGGGGAAGAGAGATTGCCCTCTCTGGTTCATGCCAAATAACACATGCTTTTCTGTCTCTGTGTCCATTTGTGCTTGTGTGTCTCTGTGTGTCTCTGTGTATAGTGGTCAACTGCTCTGATCCAGGTATCCCAGCCAACTCAATCCGGCAGAGCAAAATAGAGCATGGCAACTTTACCTTTGGCACAGTGGTTTTCTATGACTGCAATCCTGGGTATTACCTGTTTGGATCACCTGTACTGACCTGTCAACCTACTGGACAATGGGACAAACCTCTACCTGAATGCATAGGTTAGTATCATTCTCTCTTCCTCACAATCTTTGGAAAGACAATATTGTAGCAAAACTGGTCTTGGAATTTATTAGAATGATTCTTGTGTTTTTTTTTTTTCATTTTGTTGCTTTTTATATGTTACTCTTCAGATTCCCTTAAAGCCTAGCAAGCAGTGTCATGTCAGCTTTTTAATCCTTAATCGTTGCATATATTTTTAATCCGTCTTTAGTTCTAGACAGAAGTAGCTGCGCCTCCTCTCACAGAGTTGCTGAGTCAAAATGAGTCGTCCATTGTTTTCTTCATTTCTCTCCTCTGTGGATCTCTAGTCGTAGATTGTGGTCATCCCGGCTCTCCCCCAAACGGTGTGCTGAGTGGAGATAAGTTTACATTTGGTTCAACGGTTCGATATTCTTGTCTTGGCGGAAGACAGCTGAAAGGAGAGTCATCCCGGACTTGTCAGCTCAATGGGATGTGGAGTGCCCCCATGCCATTCTGCTCTGGTAACCATTTTAACCTCTGTTGAATATATAGACTTTAACGTCCACCCTATCAGAAGGGTAAATATATAGATAGGAGTTGTAGATGAAAATCGAGACGTCTAAACATGCAGACTGAAGTGTGGAGAGCTTCATGCTTTTATATCCAGCAGACACACTTTCCTGAACCTTTCAGTCAGGGATAATGGAAGGGATGGGTGAACATATGGAAGGAAGGCTTGGCAATCAGTATCTGTCCGTTAAAAGGGTTCCAGAGATTAACCTTACCCCACACTTACAGTCACCTCAGTTGTGGACTCTTAACCATGTGCATTTCTCTTCTGGTCATTTAATCATGAGCTGTTTTCATGGTGTTTCAGAAATGTTTAACCTGTTTTTATCAGTACATGAGTGATTACATGATATGATCAGTATAGAGTAGTAAATCAAGTAGGTTCTTAAGGTACATATTCATATACTGAAATATTTCAGCTTATCTGTAGTTTTGCATTTTCTCAAGCTGTATTTTATTTTCTACAGTGAGTGGATTTTATTACAACGTTGTGGAGTGTAGCTGCAACACTCTCATTGTTCTGTAAAGTGCTTTGCACAAGCCTTCAGTCCCTGCTGTATTTGCTGTATATGCATATCTCACTACTTACTGGGCTAGACTGTCTCTCCAGACAGAAAGCCTCCTTACCTTCCCTCATGTGTAAACAAACCATCTAAGTTATGTGACACTCAGTTGGCCTGCTGGGGGCATGATTGTGACTCTCCAGACTGAGAGGCTCCCAGCTGCCGCTTACATAACAAACTGAGTGAAAATGCATTCCAGATGAGTTGACTAAGAATACATTGTTATTTACAGCAATTGCCCAGGGAGACTTTGGGGTGAGGCAGGCTAATAGTTTAAGAAGCAGTGATTCATGTTTTCACCTGGCAGCTCCATACCAAAGATCTGCAGACATGAGAGTTCAGGCCACAGCAGCACAGCTTGTTCTGTTATTCTGCCTGATGATAGCTGATGAGATAACGTATATATGAAGTGATGCTGTTTGTGATATCTGATGATATTTCCAGGCTGTGAGCACAGAGCTACTTGAGACTTGGCTCTCTAAGATCTTAGATTTGCAAATTCAATTCGCAAGCCGACCTTGCCACTTATCTTGAATATTTATTTATTAGGCCTATGAAATGAAAGACCTTGGCTTTTGCCATGTTGAAAATAGCAAGTTGTTATGCCACAGCTTCTAACAAAAGTATTCAAACAGGGCTATGGTATTCTAAATAATCAGCATTCAGATGCCAAGGAGAGTTTCAGGCTGCTTGGAATTTATTTATTAACAGTTCAGCGTTGGCTGAATTTGTATAATTGAACATGGCTTGGGTTTCATTATGAGCCAAACTGTAGTTGTCTACCATCTGCAGAACCTTTAAGCAATCCCTGAATATCTTAGGATTTTTACGCTTACATCCTCTCATGCTGAGAACTAGAGGAGATTTTTTTAAACCACTCACAGGTTTGTCCATTAAATATGAAGCTATAACTGGGAAGGCTGGTAAAACAGCTTTTCTCCCTTCAAAGGTTAAACAAGCCTCTAACCTCCAAAACTCAGTTATTAATATGCCCTCTACTGTTTGCTTGAACAAAAACCTCAAGTAAAAGAAAGGGGTTATTTCACAGGGCACTGAGTGTGCCACTTCAGTAGGTCACAAATAGTCACTTTTACTCTATATTCCTTTTTCAGATTGAACAAATGAAATACTGAAATGTTCTATTAATTCATCATTAAAGGTGCTGGGTAGATTTCATTACATTTGGCCAGAGTCAGACAGAGACAGAGAAAGAGCAAAGCAAAAAAAATACATTTCCCAAAATGTTGCGCTATTCCTTAATCTGTGCATACTGGAAAACTGAGTACCTTCATCCACCCACCCAACAATCCATCCACCCAGCTATCTGTCTTCTGCCGGTTATACAGGGCCAGGTCACGGGGGACCTGACCTCCCTCTCCCTAGCCAACTCCTCCACTTCATCCAGGGGAACACCTAGGCTTCCCAGACTAGCCAAGAGTTATAATCTATCCAGCATGTCCTGAGTCTAACCCTGAGGATTCCTCACAGTAGGACATGCCCAGAATATCTCACCCAAGAGGTGTCCAGCAGCAATCCTAGTCAGATGAACGAACCACACCTTTCGATGTGGAGGAATAGCAGCTCTACTCTGAGTCCCTCCAGAATGACTGAACTTCTCACCCTATCTCTAAAGGAGAGGCCCGCCGTCCTTCAGAAAAAGCTCCTTTTCCCCATTTGTATCCGCAATCTCGTTCTTTTGGTCACTATCCAGAGCTTGTTACCATAGGTCAGGGAGGGGATGTAGATTGACTGGTAAATCTGCAGCTTCACTTTCACACTCAACTCTGTTTTCACCACAACCAACCAATACAGTGTCCACATCACTGCAGATGTGGCCCATGTGAATCTCCTGCTTCCCTCATTTGTGAACAAGACCTGAGATACTTGAACTTCCCCACGTGGGGCAGCAACTTGTCATCTGATGAGTGTGCAAGCTACCCCTTTTCCATGGTCTCAGACTTCAAGGTGCTAATTCTCCATCTGCTTTACACATCTGTGAACCACTCCAGCAGTGCAAGCTAGAGCCCACCACCTGATGAAGCCAAGAGAACCACAACATCCGCAACAGCAGAGATGAGATCTTGAGGCTACCAAAATGGAAGCTACCATTTTGCTCCACCTAGAAATTCTCTTCTTATAGATTATAAAAAGATGTCTTTTTAATTAAAACATTTTTGTCAAAAGGTTTCATTTGTTCAAGTTAGTAGAGTAAGTGTATGCAGATATCTAAGACCAGTGATTGACATTTTAAAGTCACTTGAGGGTCTGAGAGAGAAGTTTTCCCAATCCTGTATCCAAAAAAACCGTACACACATGTGCACACAGCCTCTATAAACCTGTACTACACTGGCTGTGAGACCTCATCCTCTTGACTTTTGACCCACATCTGTTGGTGTGTGAGTGTCCACTGGAAGTTGTATAGATGGGAGTACAGTGTCTCTGATGTGTGTACTATAAATGTAGGAATTCCCTTCCTTTCCCTGCTGTTTTTACATTCTTACCTGCTATTTTGTCAAGTTTCTGAGGCAAATAGCAGAGACATATTGAGTGGAATATTATTTATTTACATCTGAGAAACAGAGTTTAAAATCCTAAGGCATTACAATAGATGTTATATCATCAAATGTTGTGTTTGTGCTACGTGTAAGCTCAATTTAGCAGCAAGCCTCTAGATATTTGTACTATAATACAAACAGAGCCAATGTGAACTGAGGTTATTTTTTTCAGAAGTATGAGGCAAAACCACAAAATCACCGCAGATACTTGTACACTTTGAATTAATTGTCAACAATACATGTGAATGGAGGCAACAAATTAAAAATGTAATTAGCAATCCAAATCTAACAAACATAAATCAAGTTGTGATGTTATTCACACTCACACATAATCCGGTGCAATTTTTAGACCATTAGCAAAATAGGCAGTACTGATCAGAAATGTTTGAGCAGAAATATATTAGTCCAGGCCTTAGTATTTGTGTGATAATGTGAGCTTTTGTGTGTGAAAGTGTGTGTTCCCAGGAGTGTGCTCTGCTTGTCAGACACAATTTGCTGACCAGGCAGCTCTACAAGGACAGAGCTAGGATCTGTCGCGCACACTCACACAGACAAACACATGCACTGCTGCCTATTTACTCATCAGCACACATGCACACACATGCATAAACACAATCTTAAGGCACACTTTTCACACATCTGTATGCACCTCATTGATTCTTTTAAAATCCTTTGTCCAGTTTGCAGTTTCGTTTTCCTCACTTAATCCTCACACTACAAATAATGAACCAAAGTTGTTTATTTCCATTTCTTTTTTTTTTGATAAGTTGGAGTCATTTTTGAAACACAGCTCATTATACAGATAGTGTGTACTGACTCAAGAATTAGCATCTTTAAGTGTAATCCTTAAGTCAGTACAAACCAGTAAGGAACCTGTGAGGGACCTAAGTCTGTATCCTTTTTTGTTTCCATATAGGTGACACTACTGGTTCGTGTGGTGACCCTGGCATTCCCTCTCATGGTTCAAGAGAACAAACAGATTTCAGGATCCGTTCTAAGGTCTACTTTTCCTGCTCAGAGGGATATGAACTTATAGGTTCTTCAGAGAGGATGTGCTTTCCCAACGGGACCTGGTCCGGCACGCAACCCTTCTGTAAACGTAAGAGGATTCTTCTAATTGATTTAAATCTATCCTAAAATGACACCTTTTCAGTTATTCAATTATTATGAACCCACATGTGTTTCTGTGTGTCCAGTGTCTTAGAATTGACACTTGCTGAGGTCCACAGGAATTTCTCTGTCTTATTTCTTTTCCATTTCTCTGTTCTGCAGCTGTTCAGTGTGGTAACCCTGGCACTCCCAGTAATGGCAAAGTATTTCGTTTGGATGGAACAACATTTTCTCACTCTGTCATCTACTCGTGCATGGATGGCTATCTGCTCACTGGTCCCACCACCAGGCAGTGTCAAGCCAATGGTACCTGGTCAGGCGCACAGCCCAACTGTACCAGTAAGTTATCTGCTTTGATTTAACTAATAGGCTGATACATATATTTAAAGATAGCTTCAAAATATCTTGCGTGCCATAGGCAAAGTACTGTACAGTACATTTGTTGGTGTATTTTCAATATTTAGTCCATGCAATCATGAGGTGACTTGGAAGAGTTTTCAACTGTATATAATAATTACACTCTATATCTAATTGGTGTATTAAATCTTTGCTTTGCAATACCCTGAAAGTCTGCAACCAATAAATATCACCAATTTCTGGTTGTGAGATTAAAAAGCACAGGCAGCACTGTTTTATGTGCTCTTTTAAATCAATATACCACAGTATAGGAGTAAAGAAATGAGCCTCAAATCTTTATATTTTTACTGTAGACAACAGAGTGACTTAAATAACCTTGATCATTGTTTACTTGAGTTAATTTGCTTATTGAATTCTGTGTGAAAAATGTCCAAGAGCAAATAGCCATAAAACGTAACATTCTGTTTCCATTATGAGATATAAGCAAAGCCATAGTTGAACAAGTGTTAATCAGTGCTGCATGTTTACCTTGCACTGTAAAATTTACTTTCTTAGATGTTTAAAAAAAGGGATGCAATGCCTAAGAGTGGTATGCAA
>VVHJ01033934.1:0-13825 GCA_015107715.1 Tylochromis polylepis
AAACATCTAGCAAATTAAAGCAAATACTCAGTTATATGTTGCTTTATATTTTATTATGTTGCAGGATTTAAAAGTCATTTGTTCATACTTACTTTGTTTTGTTTTCAGTCTTCACGTAGGTCAGGTGTGGGGAAAGGCCAACCCGCATTTCCTGATTTTAAGTACTGATGATGTCAGGCATGACATCATCAGGTCAAACCAAGAGGAGGGGTTTCTTTTATCATAGGAATGCTTCCTTTTGTTTGTTTCATGGTATAAAGGGATCTGTTGAATGTTTTTTCTTACATATAAAGCTATTTAGTTGTGTAAATGTGCTGATTAGAAGAGCAGGGAACTTTGTGTATTTCTCAGTCCTTTGTAAGTTTTAAATTCCTCAGCTCAAGCTAATGGTACTGGCTAGAGTAATTGAAGGGAAATTGATGGCCCTATATATAGTCAGTCATGGCTTGAGTCAGGGGAGTAAGGATAGGTGAGCTGTGTCACCAAATTCATGTGTGTTTGAGTTTTTGTTATTTAAGTTAATTTGGGGGGGGGGTTTGGTTGAGTTCACATGTGAAGGAGGACACTGTAAATAAAATTGCTCATCTGCAGGAATCCAAATTGTCTGCTTCTCTACCACCTTCCTTGACGCTTGAGTCAGACTACCCCACAAACACACCAAAAGTATTTTCCATTGCTTGTGCGCTAGCTTCCGAGCCAGGCGAAATGGTCTAAAGTTTTGACCATTGTGGGCATTCAATGTAAAATAGTAGAGGTTTGAGAGTAAAAAGTTAAAGAAGCTGGCTTAGTGAGAAACAACAAAAAAGGGGGAGTAATTATGTGTCCATATGCGTAGGTGTCTCCCAATGCTGTAACTAGGTTAAACTGATATTTGGGTTTGCATAATGAGTCCCCATCCACCTGAGACCAAGAGAAAGAGACCGACTGCAGGCTAACTTCCAAAAGCTCCTTAGTAAGGTGAATATAATGAGGTGGAATTAATGTGGAGGAAAAGAATATGATTAAAAGAGAAGGAGAGGGATGGAGAAGTAAAGAGACAGAAGAGAGAGTAAGGAAAGTGTATACTGTATAGAGAGATGCAGGGAGAAAAAAAACAATAGAAAGATGAAAAATGCAGAGGAGGAACAAAGAGAGTGAAAACATTAATGATTAATGAACAGAAAAAGGCGGTGACAGAAATAGTGTAAAAAAAGAAAAAACACAAAGTTTGGAGGAAAGAAGGAAAAAACAAAAAGAGGGCACAAGAAAGTCAATTCAAACAGCCTGAAAACACTAGTGACACGTCTGGGAATATACGTACACAGGGATGCGCTTAGATTTGAGAGAAAATTAACGTGACAGCTGCACACATGAGAGAGAAGCAAGAAAGAAGAACAGCGTAAGGATTGATATTCGATATTTATTTGGGGCTACCAGTTAGCTGCAATGCATGCAACAGAAGCCCTTCAGCTCTAAAAGTATTGATGTAACATGTAAGGCCAGCTGAACGGGATAATTAAGAGAGATTATTTATTTTATGGGTAAAGGAGTGAGGATACAAAAGGCTGGCTGGCAAGTTAGCAGAAATAGAGCCATATTAAAGAGAAAACTAGAAGAAAGAAAAAAGTTGCCTATCCATGTTTTGAGATTAGTCACCTTCCTTCGAATCTGCCTGAATATTTCTTCATATTTTTTGTGAACATGTAGAGAAAACTATACTCTTCATTTGTCATGAAACTCAAATATTTCTTTCAGATTGAGAAGAACTTAATCTGTAATGCAATGTCATGTAAAGCAAACACCAGCTACAGAAACAGTTGATTATAATCAGGCAGCATTCTCTAAGGCTGAGAAGTGAAGCTGAGACTAAAGTGCAAGTTTCCACTTGAGGCTGGTTCCACATTACGGGTCAATGCCAGTAGACCTAATGATGAAACGTCTGGATGGGCAACTTTCTCTCTTTATAGTAAAAATAAATGTGTTCAAAGCCTAACAATATGAAAAAAATTAATTTTAAAACATTTTTTTATAAAAAAAAATGTACTGGTTTTTTTTTCTTCTTATAACTCATTTGTTAAAGGATCAAAATTATGAAATGTGTTTTGAGTTTTCTTGTTTCCTGTTTTTTCATTTGCCAAAAGTAAGTGTAGTGAATTTAAGCTTTACTCTCCCATCTAAGTATGGCCAAAATGATGAGTCCACAAATTAAATGGTGAGCTTTTATATCCAGTTTATGGTTACAACACGAAACAAACAGGAAAAGTGAAACCCATGGAGGACAACCCATCCATCCATCCATCCATCCATCCATTAATTCATTCTCTTAACCACTTAGTCACACAGGCCTGCAGACTGGTTGTTTGAGGTTGCAGGCGGTTGCAAGTTGAAATTGGTCATAAAGATGGTGGTGCCTCTTTGAATGACCATTTTTCCCCCTCAACCAGTGGTTGCCATACGGTTGTTGAATCTCTAGGCCTGTGAGACTGGGGCTTTATGCAGTTTTGGGTTGGGGGAGACGCTGCAACAGATTGCCTGTCTGTCACAGGGCTAAAATGGAGAGATGGACATCAATCAGCCAGTTTTGAATCACCCGGAGAGGACACATGCAGCCAAAGGGGGATCATTCAGTCTCAACACAGAAAGACCCCAACAAGCTAGCAGATTCAAACCCAGGACTTTCTTGTTATAACACAGCGCTAACAGTGCTGTTCTGTAGAAGTATAGGATGTGATTAGACTGCCATTCTACTCTTTAAAAACACACAAGCAAAATGGGTCACAGTTGTCACATATCAGACTGATTTTGCTTTGTAAGGAAAAGCAGCAAGCTTGAAATGAGATTCATGAGATTGGTGGTATGTCGTGCTTTTTAGCCGAAGATGCCTGATTGCTAGGTCAGACTACCTTAGCACACAAGAAGAAACAAATAAATAAACATAGCAGCTTACACACTCCCATGTGTGTGAAAAAAAAATACAGGAAAGAGCGTCGGGTGTAACACTCCGAAGACTTCTGCATAGACTGCTACCATAGCAGCTACTTTTAGAAGACAGAAGTAGGTAATGAAAAGTTATCCAAGAAAGAAAAAGTGATGAAAATGAGCATGATGCTTGAGGGAGTGAAAGAGGAGTCAGTTTGTGACTATGTGGAGGATATAGTGAGACAGCCTTGGGCCTTGACAGCATGGCAGAGGAAGCAGAGAGGCACTGCTATCCCTGTAGCATCCTGCACCAGCCCGCAAGCTAATGCTAACACCTTGACGTATTAACTTGGAGCGTGCACTCAGAATCGGCACACACACACACACACACACACACACACACAAATGCCTTCACACTGAGATTCAACCACACATATTGCCACACACATACAGCGTTTCCACAAATTTAATATGCGTGCACTTATTTACTGTACACACATGCGCTTTCATTATCATTACATTTCATCAGCACAATGAGCATTAAAAATTGAGACTGTTATAGAATGAATGCCGCTTAGAGACAAATCAAAGTTTAATAACGGCAGAGAGAGAAAGAAGTAGACGCACACTCTGAATAATTCCCTTTCATGTGTGTGTTTGTGTGTTTTGCCCTGGTGCTGAAGCTAGCTTAATGGGTCTCATGTAACTGACAGCGCATCTGACCTGCAGAAGGCCTCCTAGAAGAAACACACCGCCTCTCTGTCAGTCACACACACACACACACACACACACACACACACACACGCTGAAACAAAGTTCTGCATGACGAAGCAAGGAGATATCTGCCTTCTCATCTCCTCACTGTCTGTTTGTGTTTGTGTGTTTGTTTGTGAGAAAGCATACAGTACGTATGACTTTATGTGCGTGTTGCTGCCAGCTGCTTTAGACTAATTGGCTGCTGTGAAAAATGAGATCTGATATGAAAAATTGCAGCCATGTTGATTTATGTCCATTTGAGTTCTCTGGACTGTTTAGAAGCCAACACGATCATATGCAGAAAACACAACTAGAGAACGAGAACTCTTGTAACTGCTTTTACTGCAGTAGGGAGTCATTCATCAGTCTTTTTACCTTTTGTCAAGTTGTTAGAGACTGTAAACAAGTGCCAAATAAATATTTCTTTACATGGAGTTTGACGGGGGAAGTACATTGTGTGAGGTTTGGGCGTGGTGTGCAGCTGCAGTATATTAAACGCCATGCCTCTGGGAAAAGTGGTGGAGAATGAGTTTCGAGTTGTAGTTTCCTGTGTTCTAACCTATAGTAGATGCCAGATCCTCAGGGTGCTGAATCAGGGTAAAGTTGCACTCTGTGACAAATGACTGCTCAACTGGAAGTGTCATTTATTGATCAGATGTGATATCAAAATAAAAAACATACAGGTAGACCACTGTTATATAACTATATGAATGGTGCACTGCATGTACTGTACAGTGTGTACTTCTTTAATCAAAAATATCTCTGAAATGATTGCAGCTTGGAGGTATAACGTGTGTAATAATATCATGACACTGAGTAATGTCTGTAGGGGATACAATGTCACATGTAAAAGCACTTTAAAATAGCTTTACTACATCAACTCTGGTTCCAAATCAGAAGCAACATCTGCAGCAAAATATTTGCTTCAGCAGCAGAGCCAGAACATTTTTATGAAGGTGATCGGGCTGAGACCATTACTTGCATGGTACATAAAGATTACACAGGAAGTGATGCTTCATTTTTTTAGGCCTACGGCAAATCACTATTGGCACTTTGATAACTTATAGTTTGTAAAAGCAGGAATGATTTTCATGTAGAAACATATGACAATTCATTTACAAGAAGCTTTCCATGACAGAGTATTGTTTTGAACTTATCTCACTAATCATCAGGAACCAGAATATTTTTGTTCTATCAATACATACATATACATCCAAAGAAAGAGCAGGAAGTTTGTAACACTTTCACATGATGTGAAAACACTGATCGCTGGAATATTTCATCATTAGTGTTAATTAGTCGATGAAGCTCTCAAGAAAGTCGATTCAAATAGTTGATGTCACTGTTAAAATGTGTGTTTGTGGGAACAACAGGTATGGCAAAAGCGTTCTGCAGAAAGCTCTGGTAGAAAAAGAGAAATTAATGACTTTAACAACTGTTCATTGATTTTTGTGGGGTAGCTAGAGGGGTGGCCATACGTCAGTGTGTGGTGTTCATGGCCTCCTCTCTATTCTTTCTTCTACTCAGCAAATATTTCTACATTGAAAAACTATTGGGTGGCGATCTTCTCTAGATGTCCAATCATGGTTAAAAAAATACTAAAATGAAAGTACAGTAGAAGATGGTGGAGGTTGTGCTGATATCAGTTGAAGGTCCTTCTTAAAGATTGCCTGTATGTCTGAATTAGACTAGAGAGTCTGTATTGTTTTTAATCGATAAAGAGTAGAATACAACAAAATTAAAAAAGTTTCTTGAAAAGAAACAAACTCATTAGCAGTGACTCAAACTCTCACACACAGCTTCATGCTTTTGGGTCCACAACTGAAATGACTGAGCTAACTGACTTGTTTTTTGATTGATCCCGGGTTTATGACGGTAACATCACCACCAGAGTGGGGATAACTGTAAGAGTCTGATTCATTAAGTTCACCATAAACGGACTGTAGCTTAACAGTGTTGTAATACTCGTCTGTGTACGTGGAGAACACATGCAGATGTCTGTTCACAACCATGTACCAACCATGTTAGTTGTTTTAAAAAAAAAAAAAAAAGATAAATGCATTTAATGTCTTCCGGTTATCCACTGATTTATATCTCTCACTTTCAAAGAGACAGTATCACGTGACCTCTATGGAAACGACACTGAAATCCACCTGGCTACGGTTCAGTTTTTTGCCATTGTTCCACAGCCAGTTTGAATCAGAGAGATGACACTGGGGTTTCAGTCACGTTTGCTGGGTATTTGCTTGTCAACCTCTTGATGCTATGCAGCAGGGCACAGTGGGTTGCCTTTGCACAGAAAGTTCCTGCTAAAACATGTAACTAAACCAGCGATGCACAAACCAAACTAAAAGTTCAGTGCATATTTGAACAAGTGCTTTCTTTCTTTCATTGTGAGCCACCGTTGTCACATAGTTACTGAACTCGGCGCTCAGTGTGAGCATTTTGTTTTGGAAATATCGATGCGCACAATCTTTCCACTGTCAAAGACAGTTGGATACACAGAGGATGAATGGACGGTTCAGTGAACAGATGACTCATTGGTCTTTCCTGATTGTAGTCATGTGGAGAAGTCAAGCTGATGTTGTGTTACAGGAAAGTCAGACGCGAAGCTGTGAGTCACGCTGAATGTGTGTAGCGCTCGAGAAGCACAACTTTTCAAACAAACTGCTGCACCCTGACTGCGAAAGATGAAAAACATATGCACACCACTCTTTGTTCTTCAGGCTCAAGCCTTTCCCTCGCTCTCGTGTTGTGTCGAGAAGGCCAGCGTCATTATAAGCGTCTGAAACCAGCCAAGGCCATTGTCGTCTCCCTTTTTTCTGTTGCCATGGTGAAAGTGTAAAGATGTATAGGGCTGATAGAAGATGATTGAGTGTACGTGTGTGCGTGTGCGTGTGTGTGTTTGCGTGTGCGTGTGTGTTTGTGTGTGTGCGTGTGCGTGTGTGTGTGTGTGTTTAAGAGAAAGCAACCGACATGGAGAACAATAAAATTAAAGGTGGAGAATGGGGGGATCATGAGAGACAGAAAATAGGCACAGTGTTTTTGTGCATTTGTTGTTAAAAGAAATTGTGAGGTGAATAATTGGAAACTCAACAATGGCTGCAATTACCTTCACTGTGTGAAGTATGGAGATAAAGCTGGGTTAGGGTGTGTTTTTTTCTTAAATTATATAGCATGTTTGGGTTTATTTACAAAGAGCAGAAAAAGTTAGAAGGTGATGCATTTACCGAAAAGGATTCATTTGAATGCTATTGTAAATGAATACTGAGTACTAGCAGAAGCCAAGGCCACAGGCTTGAAAGCAGAGCGCCTTCTGTATTTTCTTTAGATGGACAAGTGAAAGCAGACCTTGCACATGTTTGTCTGCTTCACAGAGAGGAATGCAGACCTCAACAAGCTGAACGCACGCATCAGCCAGTCACACTTCGATCTGCAGAGACGTCCTTCTGTTCTGTGCCGGTAAATTAAAAAGAGGGCCTGAAAGCCAAGCTGGCTTAAGACGCGAGGTGAAAGCAGAGATTTGTTGATCAGTCTGGTGTTCTGGGTAAAATATCATGAAAAGAAGTTGTCTGTGTTTGAGTTGTACAAGCAATCAATCATGACTGATTCGTGAGGACAAATTGTTTGACTCTCTAATGCTGTCAGGTAAGAATTTAGAATTTATAAAGCCTTGGTTTATGACAGCCTCGGCTTCACGTTGTGTTTATTACCAATTAACATGCCTAATGTAGCAAAGACCTTTAATTCCCACAGCAGCCATAAATAAATGCACAATAGGTCCACATACAATAAAGGCATGAGTCTGTGCTACCTCGTTAGACAGAAATCCAGGCGTTAACATGTTATTTCTGTCTATTTGATAACTACAGCCTTGCTAAATGAAAATATTTGTTAAGTAAATGAAACCTCAGATAATAAAACTGTTTTACTATATTAAAATACTGGAAAATTTTTCTGTGCCTCCACATACATTAGAAGACAAGAATCCCCAGAGAGGGAAAAACCTCAGCCGTATCAGTTGGATACATTATTAATTATTACGGTCAAATCTTAGTTTTATTTTTATTATTCATTAGAGTGTGTGGAATTTTTTTTTATTCATTTATTTTATTTCTGGCTTCATGTGAGTGTATATTCTTTTGTTATTGCGTAGTCCTGTAATATTTAAATCCCCCTATTAAAAAAGGTTCCCCAATGACTAAATAGCACAATTACGCTCTTTTTAATTTAAAAGGAGGTCTAGGTGAGAGGCCTTCACTATTTGTGCTCAATACACTGCAAAATATGCACAAAGCGCTCAGCTTTAGTCATTAGATTAAAGAGGGTTTTCATGTGCTGGCCCGTATTACCATATAAGAGGCGGGTGTGTTTGTGTGGAGTGTCTCGGGATTGCATTGAAGTGTATGACGGCTTCGTTCCTCATGCTGCACACAAGTATACCTTGGGAGTGTGTGCGTGTGTTGTTCAAGTGGCTTGTTCAGCTGTGTTGGAGTGTACTGTCTTTGCTTTTTATGCAGTGCATTTCTGTGCTGTTATGAAAAAGAGACGTTTATACTTTCTTTTCCAGTGACATTATATTTTTTAAAATCAGTTTGCTCTTAGTTTTTCTACATGTGACTTGTTGTCCATAAGTGGCACAGATGTTCCTGTACACTATCTCAGCTGCTTGGTTGTGCCTCAGCGCACACGCAAGGTCCACATACAATAAATATCCTGCTACTATGTGTGGGATAGTCTCCGGGCACCTTGGCACATTCTGCAGCTTGGGTCCTATCTGCTGTGGTAGACTCCTGCCTCTATGCATCTGCATCTTAGGGCCTGTTCTTGTGCTGCCGTGATCAGAGCCTCTGTGCTGTCCTTTTAGCTGTCCTTTTCTGGCCACTGGTAAGATTTCTTGATGTCAGCCACTTCCTCTATTTGTCAGTGGTTCATCCCATTCATGGTCTTGGTCGTCTATGATTGCTCCTCTTTCTGTTCCTCACCGTCTGTCTTCAGCTGCCTGAGGCATTCTTGGAACTGCTCTTCTTGGGGGCCTGATATATTCACAGATGCTCCGTGTTTCATTCTGGTTTGTGCCTCTGACGCTCACTAATCCTCGCCCTCCCTCTTCCCAGTGCTCATAGAGCCTCAGGGTGGTGGACTTCAGGTTGTGAGGAGTTGTTGTTTCTTCACATCAGTGGCATCTCTCTCTCCTCCTGTGTCCAGCTTGTTACTACAGCTGGCATCTGCTGAGCAGTAGGGTGTATGTATTGATGGCTTGGATCTTATTCCTACTGTTCAGCTGGCTTCTCAAACCCATCTTATCTTCTGGAGGTATTTGGCTGTGGCTGACCTTTGTGCATCTTTATCATGGTTCCCCTTGGATTGTGGGATACCCAGGTACTTGTAACTGTCCCATGTATCTGCTGTTCCTCCTTCTGGTAGCTCCAACACCTTCAGTCCAGGTAATCTTCTCTCTCTTTCTAACCATTTGGCCAAAATTACCAAAATTTACCCAGTTATCCAGGCCAAATAGCATCCCGATGTCCTCGCTGTCGATCCGCTGAGGTGGATCAGTGAGACCATGTCTCGCTCACTCCTGACTGATGGTCACTACAGTCCTGAATTTATATCTGTATCCACTCTTAGTGATGAGCAGGCTTATGGGATTGAGGCCTATGCAGAACAGCAGTGCGAACAGTGGTATATTTCACATTTAATGGTGACATGTATGGTTATTGCACTGAGGTACCAGGTTCTTCTCGGTGAGTTTGGATGTTGGCTTTCTGCTCATCCATAGTTCTCACATGTGTTACATATAACCTCTTTCATTGGGTCGGCATATGTGCCACATAATAGCATCATTGCATCAATTCTATATTATCAGTCGTTGTCCATGCATGCTTTGTTCCAGTAGTCTACTTCCCATCAGTATGTCTTGGTTCCTCCACACCTGACGTGCATATATATTGCTGTATAGCAAGCGGAATGTTTTCTTGATGCTACTCTTGTACTTGATTTAAACTCGGAAAAAACAAAAAAAAGGGAGGAAGCGCTGTGTTCGTGTTTCAGTGGATGACAGTGTAGCAGTGCTCTGCTGCGGCATGTTTTCCAGTGGCTCGCCCAGCCGAAGTGCGTCAGGAGAATGACATTTGTGATAATCGCTGTTTGATGTTTGATATGTTTACTTGTGAGCTGACAGGTTATTATATGAGGTACACAAATGGAAAACACAGCGCCGTCCTGCATATTAAGATCTCAGCGTTTGCTGTGTTCTGCTTTTATTTCATCAGATTACTTGGAAGGGGAAGTTCTTTACACACTTTTTAACTAAGGTTGTCTTTATTTTTTTCTGTAGATGATTATCATTTCCAAAATAAATCGTTTTTTTAACACAAATAAAACTTGGACATACTCAGTGTTAATATTTAGGTGGCAGTAGGATGAATGGATATTTGCTTAGACCCACTTAAATATGCATAGCAAGTCTCCTGACAATGTTTCTGGTAAGTTTTTATAGCAAATAAAATTAAGGATTAACCAGCCTACTTACCGACTACCTCCCTGTGTCCATACAGTTTTAAGGATGTGCCAGTTGCTCAGGTGGAAGATACACATCCAGTGAATTTAATCAAAATATTTTTTTAATGTAACCTGCAAAGCAAAAAAAATTAAGAAACAAATTTTCTTATTCTGCTGAAGCTTTTTGACATCTCTCTTTGTGTCTCTCAGGTTATTATGGGAAAAGCTGCACTGACGCCTGTCATCTGAATCCATGTGAGAATGAGGCTCACTGCCACAGGAAGCCCAGCTCTTCCCATGGATACACTTGTGACTGCGGAGACAACCACTATGGGCAATACTGCCAGCACAGGTACACATGCAAACGCCCACACAACTGATGTAACATTTGAACTTCAGCTTACCTGTGAGGTGCCAACACAGACTACAACTCTTTGTAGTCTTTAGCCCACTTAAGCTCTGTTCAGTTATGTGCGTGTCTTGGTAGCTTCAGTTCAGCCTTGTTGCCCCACATCTCCAGCGTTCCATGTAATCCACTGTGGGATGAGTGCAGTCTCAAGTCATAACACACACACATGCACACACTCAGAGGTTGTCTGTGGTTATGTTAAACTGTGTGAAGTTAGCATGACCCTGACCTGACCCCGTGCCTCTTTCCTGCCTGTGAAATCGACACAGCTTAAGATTTATCTCATGAGCTGGCCATTGTATGAGCTTTTGTCCCAGATGAACATCTTTGATCTGGTGTGTATGTTTTTCACAAAGACACACATTTTCACCTGCTGATGAAATATCTGTGTACAAGTCTTTTTCTCCCATAATTTCCCCAGAAAATCAAATCAAAAGAGCTTTAATAACATCACAGTCTTAAAAATATTATTCCCAAATCGTAACGTTTGTCCGAATATTTGATCGGCACACAATGAGAGTCGCATGAAAATTACATCAACATTAAGATTGGGTTTATAATAATTTTACAAAGATTATGCAACAAGTCATATGCATGCACACACACATTTGGGTCATTAACCTTAGGTGGTCATGAGTGTACCTCTTTTTCCTTTTTTTTCCTAAGGTGTCACCATGCACTGAAGGATGATAACATCAGTAATGGATCGACATTTTATATTATGGCTTCTTTTATTTGCAGATTTGCTGATTTATACCATTTTAAGGTTCAGGTTTTTATGCCTCATCAGAGTACCTTTAAAGTGCTTCTAACCCTCAAGCAACCAAATTACTTTAGCAAGTGAAATGACAGAGTGAGCTTGTTATATTTTATAGAGGACTACTTCTGTCAATCATCGCCACTTTGGGCGATGAAAACAGCTGTATGCCTCAAGGTTTCCGCAAAGTAAATCTTACTGCTCTAGATTTGTTAGTAATGGTTCCCTGCAAAACAATGTAACGATAATGTTAAAAGCATACACATATTTCCCGGGTCATGAATGAGCCCAGTTTACCAATATCCATGTAACAATAATGAGCCAGTTTCTATAAAACAAAAGTTCAGACTAACCTCTAAAAATTAAAAGTTTTAGCAGTTTTAAAGCAAACGTGAAAAATAATCTTAAATGACTTGTCAGTGTGAACACATTTCACATTTAGGAAAGACCCCTACAAGGCATATATTCATCAAAGCACAGCTGGAGCAGCTTCCGCTTAAGGCCCTGTCTTTGTTTCTGTGCACCCTGAGTTATGATCAGACAAAGTATTTTGCATTTAAGCTGCCAAAAATACACAACAGGGAGAGTCAACTCTGATATTCATTTACAAATCACTCACATCTGATTTTTGCTCTCCGAGACTTTCCACAAGGTGCAATTAAGAGATGTGCACAACAGTCTGCATTAACTGCGAGAAGCACTCATCTCCTCAGTGAACCATTAGACGCTAGACATTAGAGACCAGGAGGAAAGCACATTAACTTAGATGTGAGCAAATGAGAAGGGTAGTGAACATAAAAAAAGTTATTTTTATGGAGTTGAAATTCAGTTGTAGTTTAGTAGTTTGAGAAGACAGGTTTTAAAATAAATGAATGAACTTAATAAATGTTTTAAATGGGTGAAGAAGGCTTTCCTGTTTAATATGCGACTGTTCAAAGTGTGGCTGTGCCAGCAAAAAGAAACATTTTAAGTTTGTGGCTGTGTAGGAAGTCTAATACACACTGTAAACCTTATTGTTAAAAGCCAGTCTATACATTTTGTATACTCATATCTTGTTTCTGTGACTCAGCAAACGTGCAAATTCTTTTAATGTTTGTACATCTACCTCCACATGTCAGCATTAATATTTCCTCCCAGTTCGATCCGTACCTTTGCTTCCTTCATTTCATACTTTTTTCTTTCATCCCCAATTTCATCACCAATTATTTGGAAATCAGAGAGAACGTTGAATCCTTTGAAGAGTGATTAAAAGTTTTTGACAGGCTGTGTTGCTCAGTTGGTGTTTTTCTCTTTTATCTGATCTATCTTGTGTTAACAACTCTGTGTCTGTGCATGCATGTAGGATTGATCATCAGTGTCCCAGGGGTTGGTGGGGATCTCCAACCTGTGGACCGTGCCACTGTGACACCAATAAAGGCTTCGATCCTGACTGTAACAAGACCAGCGGACAGTGTCAGTGCAAGGTAACCAGGGGGCACACACGAAGTGCATACAGCGATGTTGTGAAAGGTAGTAGAAATACTTTTTTTTCCTTTTGGGTGTGTCGGTTTCCTCTGGATATTCCTCCCACAGTCCCTAAATCGGATAAGGTGTTAAGAAATTAGATGAATGGATGGGTAATTGTTGTATTACTTATCTGCTGGAGCTGCCAAAAAAGTAATTATAACCCGTTTGGTATAAAGCCAAATATTATAAATTGTCATGTTTAAAATTTATGCTATTTAAATTAAGAATACCTAATTAGTAAATTGATCATCTACACCCCCGATCACCCAGTAAACACCTCTCAGGTTGATAGATTAATCCAGATGTGTAGAAAACAGCAACCATGATGTGATGATCATCCATACATACTGAAATTTCCAATCCGGAAAAGCACGTGTGTATTGATATGCTTTTATATAGCTGCTATATTGAATCCTGTTTTTATCTAGGCTTTAATCCTGAAGATAATCTTTAATCTGTGTGATTTCCCCCAAATCCACACCTCGTAGCTACATGAAGCACACATGATCACAGATGAGGGTCCAAGGGTTAAATCGGGAGGTTTTTCTGAACAATCTCTATGTTGAATTCCAGGTGGCAAGTAGTGTGTAGGTGGGATAAACAACGTGTGTGTCGGAAATGTGGTGCCTTTTCTTTATAGCTGATCACCGTGTTGATTTGACCCTAGACAAAGTACAGTCATGGCCAAAAGTTTTGAGAATGACACAAATACTAGTTTTCACAAACTTTGCTGCAAAACTGCTTTTAGATCTTTGTGTCAGTTGTTTCTGTGATGTACTGAAATACAATAACAAGCGCTTCATACGTTTCAAAGCCTTTTATCGACAATTACATGACATTTATGCAAAGAGTCAGTATTTGCAGTGTTGGCCCTTCTTTTTCAGGACCTCTGCAATTCGACTGGGCATGCTCTCAATCAACTTCTGGGCCAAATCCTGACTGATAGCAACCCATTCTGTCATAATCACTTCTTGGAGTTTGTCAGAATTAGTGGG